>CAJNDV010002482.1:0-12612 GCA_905221635.1 Symbiodinium sp. CCMP2456
TGCAGGTCGAGACCCGCTGCCGCCTCAGATCTGTCAGACACCAGTTTTCTTATTTCCTTCGGTAGTGGTGTGTGTGTGTGTGTATATGTGTGTGTGTATGCGTGTGTGTGTGTGTGTGTGTGAACTCCTCTCGTACATGAGGTAAGGGGTTCACAATCCACACTCGCAGATTTTTGCCGTTGCCGACAGTTTTATTTCTATGCAGGGGGGCAATCTGCCCAGTCAGAGTGATTGCCCAACGAAGAGGCTCTGACTAGGCACTGATATCAGTCCGGGACGCCGGACTAACGTACCTGCCAAAGTGGCCGCCCGAATGTACCCTCAAAGCTGTTGTTTCCATCGTTGGCCGAGTCATGAACCTAAGCCTGCACTGTTGCTGCAATCTGACATGCATGATGGCCCGACCCCATGTTTGATCACACACCGTAGCAGAACAGCCTGTGCACCAACAGCTAGCGTATGTACTTCAGGTACATCTGTCCGCGAGTGCAGAAACACCTTTCTAAGTGTGTTACAACGGCTTTCCGTCACGGCGCCGTGGTGGTCTCATTCTGAGGCAGTCCTCGTGCATGGGGATCCGTTCTTTCTCCTTCAGTGGAGACTTCGAGTATCTCTCTCTTGTCGACTCTCTTTCATCATGTATTCATGTGGGCTCGATAAGGCTCAAGGTACCGTTCAGTTTTCGTTCAAGCCACTCCTGTCTATCAGTCAGGCGGGACATGAGTGTCTGAGTGCGCACAGGTCGGCATGCGCTTCTGATAGATGGCCTCCGCCGACTATTTCCTGCGCTATTTTTCCTCCCCTCTATTTTCGGTCTCCGCGCAGTTCTGCATGTGTGCCTTCATGAGTGCTAATGCATTAGGGAAAAGGGACTGCAAGTGACCCCGCCATGTTTTTCGCACTGTGACCGGACTCTAGCTGCAGTGCACATGTGTTACTAACGCTCATGATGCAGTTTCACCCCATGGCACAACCTCCGGTGCAAGCAACGCTGTCAGCGCCAGCCGTTGCGTCGCAACAATCGTTGCCGACAGCAACCTTTTTTGCACAATCTCCAGTGTATCATCCAGCAGCGCCCTGGACGCACGGGTACACATCCGCTGCACCCACGCAACAACAGTTGCACATCCAGCAACCACCACTTCAGCAACCGCAACCTCGTCGGCCCCAAATTCAGCAAACACATGTACAGCTTCCTGTGGCTCAACCAGTGCCACTCACACCCAGTGCACCACCCTTCACATCTACCTCGGATGTGCAACAGACCTACCCACCATTCTCTGTTGCCAACAACACAATAACGGTTTTCCCAGCTTTCCACAGCCGTCGGCTTGCAACCTGATTCCTCAGCCACAGCCACAACACCCACCACCTCCCACATCACCACAATACCATTTCGACACCGCAACACTGCTTTTGCAAACCCCCACATATTCCACAGCCACCTTTGCAGCCTTGCCCCAACCACCTTTACAGCCTGCCCCTGCACCCTATCAACATGGTGCGCAGCCACCTATCGCATATCCGGGAACGACAACTCAGCAGGCAAACAATCCCGCTGCGACACACAACCCGGTTCCCGCAGGCGTTACTGGTCCTGTGGCACCGTGCAATTACATCACACCGTCAATTACACCCGCAACCCAAACAGTCACCACGCCCGGCCCCACACAAGCTCCCACACAAGCTCCCATCCCAACTACTACCAAACAACATCAGAGCCCACCGCACACACACATCGCTCACGTACTCCACTATCCAGACGCCGCCGGGCCAACAGGTCCAGGCAACGCAGGTCACCGGCACAAGGACGCACCAAAGGCTCAACTCGACGACATTCAGCATCCCGGAGGCGCCGCCCCCGGCGCAACCATAGCAGATCCCGAAACACACGCAGCCGGTCTTACTCCCCCTCCATCCGCACCAGAAGAAGGCGAGACTCTCGGAGAAGGACACCAAGTCCTAGCAGCTGTTCTTCGCCGCCACCGCGAAAGAGCCGGTCTCCGACACCACGGATCAGACTACAGCCTGCAACCATTCTTCGTCAGCAGTTTCAGAGGGTCGCCCTTTTACAATGGGCCCAACCAGCACAACACCACGTCGCATCCCACCTCCACCACCCCCTCCACAAACTTCAAAAACACTACCAAAGCAACCATCCCACCGACATTCCGACAACCCCACACATGACAGCAGCTCGCAGCTCGCGGCAGCCTTTCAACGTTTTCTCAAGCCCTTTGCCTCACTGCATTGACGTACGCCCTGCAGCTGAAGACCAGAGACCAAAACTCATCAGCTACGATATTCAAGATGCCGAGCAGTGGATTGAGAGGGTCCGAGAGGTCAGTGGTGATGCAGCTGTTGATGGTTTTACTCGCGGCCAATTGGTTGCACTATCACAGATGCTGCATGCAGCAGGGCATGTTCCCAACGACCGAGGCATTCAGGCAATTCGGTGGGTAGAGATAGACACTCTCTACCCCGCCCTACTCATTTCATTGCACGACCCCGACCTCTTCGAAGGGAACACCGTGCCTTTCCAAGCTCCGGCACCTTTTGGTGTTACGGCTTCCGAATGGCAGACCAATCCACCGGCGGTGAACTACTATACGTTTGTTCACGGAACATCCTTTCAAGCCGGGGCTGAGATCCTCTGTGAAGGCGTTTTGAGACCTACAGCCCTTCCTCGAAATTCAAGGGCTACACCATCGGTGGTTTACGGGTCGGCGACCCCGGGGGAGATATCGGATTACACGTTGCAGGTTGCAACGGCACAGTTGCTGAAACGACCGAGAGGTCGTAATGACATTATTCTGCTTTGTTCACTGGCCACCACCGAAGCACACTCAAATCAAGCTGGTCATGCTTGACCGACGAAGCGCACGTGTGCCGACGTCGAGGCATCCTGCAGAACAGTGACAGGTGGGGAGCCCATGCTGGACACCTTCACGTGCAGGGTTTGCTGATGGTGGGTCACAACCGGTGACCATTGCTCGCAGACAAAACAGTGCCCTTACATGTGCGCTGCACTGCACAAGCACCTTTGCAAGTTTCACAGTGATGATTCGTGCGGCCTCCTTTTTTGCGTCTTACTGCACCTGACTTGCAGGCTCATGGCTTCCGACGACGAATCGTCCTGGCACTCAGGCATGGCCATTCTTGAGCAGCGAAGCACCTCCCGATCAGCAGGCTCCTCTGCACAGATCACCGAGGTACCAGCAACAGCCACAGACCCTTCGCACCAGAAGACTACCAAGGGCAAGTCCAAAAAGAAGCATAAGTCAAGCAAAACACCGAAAAAGACCAAAAAACCAAAAAGAGCACAAAGCGCAAAAGAAAAGCAAAAGCCCACCGCAGCAGCACATGCAGCCGTCCAGCGACTCCGCATACATTGACCAAGACCTCCACCTTCAACTTTACAACTACCGCACCAACAACTCCACAAGCCACGCAACATCGACCTCTACTTCGGCGCAAACAGGCGTGGCACCCAGATCCAGAGCTTGCGCTAAGATGTTGGTTAGAGCTGGACACCGTTGTCCATGCCATTTCCTGAGAGAGTGCCCTTCTGTTATTTTTCAACAACCTGTTACTCTACAGTTTCACCCTGCAACTAACTGAGACCAATGCAGTGAACCTATGCACATGCAAAACAGCTCCTGAGGCGCAGTTGCACAACTTGAGGTCGCCAAATTTGCTTGTCCGATTCTTTACATGTTTGCCTCTGTCAGTCTTGCCGGCTTCAGGAACGCAGGTAGCCCGATTTTACATAAGATGCAGCGAACACCACCCCCACCGCCACCGGGGCACCGCGGCACATACAGAGTGCCCACTGGCATTGTGACAAGAGCAGCACATTCCCATCAAGTGCCACCATCCGCTGCAGCACCGCTGCCCCAGCGAGGGGCACCCCATCATACCCAGCCGACAGCACAGTTTACCCCACAACCATGCTTCCCCCCTCAACCACCATCGTTCAACCCCACTACACACCACCGCACCAGCCCTGCTCCTCCATCTCACCATTTCACTCCACATTCCTTCGCCACTCCATCTCTCCCAAACGACTTTGTGTTTCTTCCGAGCATTACCATGATTGCAGGGTCATATACGGGTACGACTTACCCAAAGCAGTCAAAGCAACCACATACACTCAAAAACTGGGCGTAGCAGGATGCCCAATCGAGACGGTCCCTCTCTTAGCCGTGATTCGTCATTCCTGGTCCTCGTATTGGCTCCGATACCTGTCATGGACACGAAGTATATCCAGTGTTCACCAAACACATTTCGCACGCCATGTTAGCTACGGAGCTCTCTTCCAGACTCAATCACAACAAGATCGACCTCGACACCGTAGCATTGGCACACTGCCAAGCAGCCATTCCACCCATCTCTAACCCCAGCAAGAAGCAAGCATGGGCAGCCCTTGCTGACGAATTCTATGAGTACATGAGCGGACTCATCCATGAGACACCTTCTCAGAACACAACCTCCACAGACGCGCAATCCAACCAGAGAATTTTACAGCTCGAACAACAACTTGCCGCTAGCTGCATCAAGTGGCAGCCAAGGCGCGCCTGCCACACCAACCAAAAAGCGCCCGCCCCCATCCCCGGCACCCGCAATCAGCAGCACCCCACCAACAAACCGTAGCACTACGACTGCAGCTCTCCCAGCCCCAACTGCGAAACCCATTGCAGTCGAAGACAGCCCCCTCTCGGCTATTAAGCGCAGAAAGGTAGAAACAACCTTGCCAGGGGCACCCGCGAAGCCGGCGAAACCTGACATTTTTGCAGAGCCTTCGGGCACATCACAATGGTTCTCGCAGAACTACACCGGTGCCCATTCCGATGCTGGCATCCAACGGTGGATTGGTTCGCTCCGCATCTCGGACCCTAAAAAGCAGGAGGTCCGAACCAACATCCAGGAGCTGCTCAAGCAATACCCCAGCCTGACTGATCAGCAAACAGAACAACTGCAGAAAAAACGCTGAAGCCTGGGGTTTACCGCAGCAACATACTCGCAAGTTGCAGGCCAACCACTTAATCAGCATCCTCAGTGTGATTGCTTATTTACTGAGTGACTCATCACTCAAGCTGCAAAGCACAATCCACAACAGCAGTTTTGTCAACATACCACTCACCTTACCAATTCCATTTCTACCCTATCACATCTTCTCCCCGAAGCCGAATCCTCCTCCACCAAGGCACACGCCATCACTTTGTGACTAGCAGGTAGATGCATCCTGCTCCACGCTCTTCACTAACACACACCTCAGCAGCGTGGTCACTTACAGACCATCCGACGTCTATGCCAACGAACACAGCTACACTACACTCCACCTACACTTACCATCACTTCCAAACCACCGGCGTAGTGTACGCCAGAGTCACCGTATCCCGCCGACATCGCAGATTCATTTACATCGGATGCACACACAACACCATGCAAAACCGCGAAAGCAACCGCAACCGCAAATTCCGCCAACTCACCAAAGACGCCATCGTTGATGCAGAGCTATCCGTGCGATGGTGGCGACAACACCAAAACTACCACCAGTTCATCCCCCTCGTCATACAGTATACAACGTGCCACACGATTACTTGGAAGCCCAAGAACAAACCTTTATTCAGCATTTCAACCAAAACTCAACTACCCACACATTGCCCCGTACATGAAAAGAGCATTCCGGGGCATCACACAACCAGCGCGCCACAAAATACAGCAAAGAGCAGGCGTTGCGTCCATTTGGACCAAACTCCGAAGACGACACCTGCCACCAACCCTTCGACCACTCCACAGGTCCCGGGCCTTTGAACGCCAAGCCCAAGTTTGGCACACTATTTGCAATCTAGCGTCCAACACCAAAAGACGCTTTGAGTCCACCAAAGAACTCATGAGGCGACGCACTCCTTCAGCCCGGCTATACGCTTATCATCGCATCGCTCGCAACTTGCCCACCACACACCAACGACCTGCTGCAAAAGCTATAGCTACAGCCATGCGCAAACGATCACTACCTGTTCCCAAAGCACGCAGACCAGCCACTTTACCATACCTCGCACACCCATCGCAAACCACCGCAACCCGAACTTTTTTACGCCATCAGATCACCTCACACCGCCAGCACACCCTACCTTTACATCCCCCCACCAGCACTGTCGTCTTCGCGCGACACCCGCGGGTACAAGATCACATTCACAACTGGCGACAGGTCCGCCGACATTGGAAACCAGATCAACCGCCCCAATGCGCTTGCCCTCCAACAAGCACACCCCACCCACCTTCACAATGGCCATATTGCCATCCTTCTCTTTACTCTTGTCCCACAACACCACTTTCTCAGATACTCTGGCAGAAGCACCTTCTTTGCGCCGGCAAAGCAGCTCCGCCGGGACCTTTTTGCAGCGATTCAGAGGTGGCACAAAACACACCACCTCCCAATACCCACCGAACAAAACACAACTGTCACTACCTTCATTGAGCAGCAAATGCAACTTCACGATCACCACCTCAGCAGCAGACTCAACTTCCACGTTGTCAGCAACGCCCGACGCTGCATTCCCAACGGCGTCATTCACAGCGAAGACCACCTTCCCAACAAACTCATGTGGTACTGTCCACACCTTTACCGCGCTGCTATCACCAACACCTTCCTCGACAAAGAGGTCTTCCACGTTATTGATTTACCTCCACTACACCACCATTTCAACACCTACACCCAAATACAACACCTACTTCCAAAGTACAAGTGGGCCCTGCAACAATGGGGCAAAATTCCAATCGCATACATTCTGCCAAAGCGGAAAAAGTCCTTCACAAAAGGACGTCCAATCGTGTCGTTCGTCGGAGCCATGCTTGGCTCACTTACAAGCGATTTGGCTGATGTGATTTATTTGATGCTCCGACAGGCCTGTCCCGACGCCCTCGGCAGAGGCGACACATTACAGCAACTACACTCCCTTCGACAAGCATTCCAGGCCCACCACAGCAACCCCACAGACGAACAATTCCCTTTCCACATTTCCAATCAAGACCTTTCTGGGTTTTCACCAGCATCTCCGCAGACCGCTTTCTGGCCAGTTTGCACCTGATGATTCACTGGTACAAGAACAAGAGTGTCAAGCATGCCACAACATTCACCAGCACCCATCATGAACCCGATCCCACCATGCGGGTACACCGAGGACGCTCACGCTTCCAAAAGCCAGGACGCCACACCATCCACGTTGGCCACCTCCCCGACATTTGTCAAGCGGTCTTGCTCCTCAACGGCAACACCTTGTTGCACCCGCGGAGCACCCATGGGATCCCCAGCGAGCCCAGCACTTTGCGATATGGTGGTAGCCGTGTGCGAGCAATCATGGACTCACACCTTCCGCAACATTACTTACAACGTCAAGCATTGCAACGCAAAACATTTTACGCTCAGTGGTTACTTTGCCACCAGGTACGTCGACAACAGACTTACCCTCCTTCCTACCTGCGCCACACACCTTCCCCATTTCTCCCAATTCCTTTCACCTCTACGGAGCTCCCATCTTTCTTGAGACTGAACCCGGTCTCGATTTCCTCGGCTTTACCATCGACCCCTCCCAACACACCATTCACTACAAAGCTACATCCAACCTCACCGACATCCTATCACCACAGCCAGCGTCACCCGACATTGTGCTACGCAGCAGCTTCAGAGCTCGCGCCATTTTGGCACAAGGTTTAGCCACACCCCGAGAAGCAGTTGCTCACGCAATGGAGCAGCTCTCTGAGGTTTACAAAGCCGCCGGCTACGACCAAAGCTGGATTCAGCATCTGCGCAAAGAATCAGCATGCATTTGCCGGGACTTGACCTCACTCGCGTCTAATCTTGACTGCACATGCGTTTGCCACAGATATGGTATGCAGCCGTTTTCTCTTACAGCATCAAGGTAACATGCATCACAGCAGGGGCAGACTTCAACCCCTGCACAAGCTAATGCCGCGACCATCAGAGCCCAAACCACGTCGACAACCAAGACACCGTCCTCGCTCGCCACCTCAGACCCTGTATACGGCTGAGGCTTCTCAGCCGTCTGGTCTACGCAATCAACTTCTTCGAGTGGCGCAGGAGCAAGACCCTCCAGTGGAGAACGACGGCAATGTTCACCAAGAAGATGGTACAGAGGGAGTGCCACCACCAACGACGGCACCTGAGCATCAGCAGCCCCCTGCGTACGACAATACCTTGTTTTTCCAGCGCATTGATGCGCTACAGCAAGCTTTAACCGATTCTAATGCCAAAGCAGTAGCTTTATTGCACACAACGAACACGCTTTTGGCTACCCAACACGAAGCTAGTGCAGCGCTATTGGCCAGCTGTAAACAACAGCTCGATATCATAGTTGTTTTGCTTGCCACGGAGCAAGCCGGCCGCTCCGACGTTGACTGGTCTTAGTATGTACAGCTGAATCGTGGTCTGCCTGGTTTTGACAACACTGGCAGCATCAGCATAAAAGCCCGCTGTGATCTGACTCTTCTGATCCTGTTAACATTCCACACAGTTATTTTTCACATGCACTTTCATGCGTCATTCATGTGCAGGCGTTTTACGGCTTTGCAACCGCAGTCTATTCAACTAGCATCGTATCATGGCGGAGACTCCTTCAGGTCCACCGCGCTCTGTACAAGGAATCTCAACTCAACATGCTTCCGACACCAGTCTGCCGACCGACAGTCAGGCCAGACACACAGCTCTGAGCCATGCGCTTCTCCAGGTATTGACCGAATGAAGGGAGCACGCGGAAGATTCGGAGAGTATTGTCAGCAGCCTCTCCGACTCGGAATTCCGTGATCGACTCGCAGACTTCATAGAGATGTCCAACAGAGAGATCAACGATTTGAAGGACCGCGTGTCCCGTTTGGAAGCACTCATTAGCCAGTGAGTATTCACATCAAAAGCCTGCGCCACAGAGACCCAAAACAATGCATTGAATTAAAGCACCGCCGCTTGTTGATCATGCAAGCTCTTTCTCATTGTACATGGTTCATCGCAGCCGTTTTATTCTCTCTCCGCTGTGCATCCATCATGCCTCGAACCCCGCGCTCCAGATCCCCCATTGGGTCAGAATGGCGTTGGCGCTGGTCGTGAGACCAGGAAGGCCTATGGTCTCGCATTTGGTTTAGAGCCACACGTTCCTGGCTCAATTCAGTTTGCAACGACAGCACTACGACCTCATCACAGACGGTGGAACAACCCAACACGACTCTGCAGCCCACAGGAAGCGCAGGCAGTTCTTCACCTACGAAACGCAAACGGTCTCGCACTCCGTGAGCCAGATCAATTCACTATGCATGCCTTGCCGATCTTATCGGCCGCAATATTCGCATCTCGCCGCAACATGTCACAAAACAGTCTGATTGCAGCATGTGATTTGCGTTGCATCGTCTAGTATTACTCTGGTTTTGCACATCCGCAGCCATTTCAGTGATTCTTCCGTTGTACAGCGCCGAACATCCAGCAACATGCAGTTTGCAAGGGTCATGCTTCATTTGGCTGTTGCTTCTTTTCGGATCTCAAGGATTGCCAAGGGCCCTGCCAGCAACATTCAACAGCCATGACCAAACGAAAAGCTGGAGAAGCTGGGCTCCAATGGTACTCTACAAAGGCACAGTGCTTCCGGATGATTGTCGTGGTACCCCCGGACAGGGTCACAAATTCTCAGCATCTACAATTACATGTTGTCCTCTGTCTTAGTGACTCCGTGCTACAAGCTCGCAAGATTTTCACATACCGGCTGAAGGAAATCACGGGCAAGGTGCCACAGAGCTACAAGCATTCTTCTTGGAGCAAGGCAGACGTCGACCGTGCGACCTCGACCCGGTGACCACTATGAATACACTGCAGCCAGTTCATTTTGTACGTGTAGCTTCGGACAGTGAATTCAGACAGCGCAGGTTATAAAAGGTTGCCGACCACGCAGGGCGACCTCAACTCAGATACAAGACCGTTACAAAACAATTTACAGTCATTCAGGCTGCACGCGCCCCAAGCTGGGCGACGTGTGTGTGAACTCCTCTCGTACATGAGGTAAGGGATTCACAATCCACACTTGCAGATTTTTGCCGTTGCCGACAGTTTTATTTCTATGCAGGGGGGCAATCTGCCCAGTCAGAGTGATTGCCCAACGAAGAGGCTCTGACTAGGCACTGATATCAGTCCGGGACGCCGGACTGACGTACCTGCCAAAGTGGCCGCCCGAATGTACCCTCAAAGCTGTTGTTTCCATCATTGCCCGAGTCATGAACCTCCGCCTGCACTGTTGCTGCAATCTGACATGCATGATGGCCCGACCCCATGTTTGATCACACACCGTAGCAGAACAGCCTGTGCACCAACAGCTAGCGTATGTACTTCAGGTACATCTGTCCGCGAGTGCAGAAAACCCTTTCTAAGTGCGGTTGCTCTCTTTTGCATTCGTGGCCTGACAGGACGTGGACATATTTTCGGGAGCGCTGTGCATCAGCCGGCATGCCGCCGATTAGTCGGGACCTCGTGCCGCGAGCCATGAGAAGTGAGTCGGATGGCCATAGTCAGGACCCTGTTGCTTCCATTCGGTTGACTTGAAAGGGTGCTTCCTAGGGTCTCAGAAGCACCACTTATTTTGACTGACCAGGTAGCTTCCTCGTGCTGGCATGCTTGGCGTCAACTGATCTTTTCTATATTAGCAGGACACAGATCGACGAGCAGGGGCAGCGGGCCAAAACTTCGTTTTGACAAGCAGTCAGCGAGGTGAGGTTGCTTGTCGGCACTCGAGTGCAGTGTCAACCAGGATAGATGTGACAGCATCTGCAGGGCCGTCTCAAGTTAGGGCAGACACTGATGCTTCATGTCGTCAAATCGGTTGCCCAAGTACCTCTCTGAGGAATCCGTGGGAGCCCTGGCCTTGGTCGCGAGCGACGCGAAGGTCTTCAGTGAGATTGTGTGTCAGCCGTTGCTTAGGGGCTGGCAGAAGAATTAGACTTCTAGCAGGATTGAGCTAGACGACACTGAGAAGCCGATTGCCGCGGCCATTCTCACACACATGTGGGACTTAGCGAAAGAGGCGCGAGCCAAGCAGGTTTGTGCCGCGACAGGACCGGCGTCGACGCCGTCTTTACGTCGTCAGCCACCCCAGTCACGAGTGCAACGGACGGCAAAGTCCCCTAAACATTGCCGCCAGCGGCCTGAAAAACGATGATTGCTTCAGCAACATTACCATTGCTGGAGAGAAGCGAGTCTTTCCTGAACATGTTATGTTGGGTGCTGAGTCTGTGGTGGCGAGAGTGTTTCATGAACATCGTGTCAGCAAGCTTTATCGCCGATGGGGTTAGGGAATTGCAACCGTGAGGTCAATCCCTTTCCTAAGAAGCCGAGGTCAAACTAAGCTTTCCGTGGAGGACGGCCGCTTTCTACGACGTCAGTGGAAGGGCCTATCTAGTCCCGACGCGTTGTCGGCTGCACTGCACTGAGCTCAGCACGGGAGGCAACCGCTTTGTCCTCATCCTAACTAATGGTCAGTACCGGCACATTAAGCCGGGCACCAGACAAACGCTGCTTGAGCTGGGGTTTTGCCCAGCAGAGTCAACGACGGCGACCCCACGTGAAGTAGATGTTGATGGTGCAGCTGAAGACACAAGTGAGATTAGGCTTGCAGACTGAGTTACCAACTGCCCCGCCTTCTTTTGAGTTTTGGGTTTTATGCCCCTGATTTGCTTCTGCACTCGTCGTTTAGGTAGCTTCGGGTTGCCGATGGAGATTGCTTGGGCATTCATGCCGGATCTCTAGACTGCGCGCCCGTATATAGTCACGTGTTTGGCGCGTGAAATTGACCGGCTGTCCCGGCGACCGGAATATGGCTGCAAGTTGCCTGGCTGGTCAGTTCGTTCTTATGGGGAAGGACATAGTTGCTCGGCTTGTGCGTTGACGAGTGGCACGCGGCATACAGAGAGATGCCAAGAGCAGATGATCCACAATTGGGGGGCTCCTCCTCCGCCGGGTCCGTGCACTACTGAGCCGTGTGGCCTCATGGCCAACTGGGGTTACAACGGATTCGGGGATGGCTGGGATGGGTACTGGCGATGCCTCTTCCAGCCTCGCCGCTGGCGATGCCTCGGCGACGCGACGGCACAGACGACACAGACTTCCTTTTCTCGTAATAACAGTACAGGAATTTCTATGCGTATTGCCAGTTCCTCTACCGAGACGCTACCCGTACCTTTGATCATAGACCTGACAGCATCCGACGATGAAGGTACTGCGACAAGTGCTGCAACAGGCGACGGCTTTCGCCTGGACAATGTGGGTGCTGCTGAAGGCATGCAGCAACAACTTCGTCGACTGGCACTGGGACGAGTTGGATTAGTGTTATTTGACCAGCTTGTAGTGTCCGCAGTGCACAGCGGTCATGAACCACGGGGCAGATATCGACTCGGTGCAGCGTTCGCAATGCAATGCAATGCAATACTACTACTACTACTACTACTACTACTACTTCTACTACTACTACTACTCCTACTCTGCTACCACTACTATTACTACTACTACTACTACTACTACTACTACCACTACTACTACTACTATTTACTACTACTTACTAC
>CAJNDV010002483.1:1096-12372 GCA_905221635.1 Symbiodinium sp. CCMP2456
CCTAAACCCTAAACCCAAACCCCCTCCCCCCCCGGCCTCCTTGAAGAACCGGCCCGGTGCCGAAACTCGGATCAAAGGCGCTGAGCGCCTGCTTAGAAGCTTCCCCCAGATAAAAAGGTTTAGGGTTTAGTGTTCAGGGTTTAGGGTTTAGGGGGCTATAAGGCTCCTTTAAGGGATCTGAAAGGGCTCTACAAAGGGGTCTATAAGGGCACTATAAGGGTCTACAGGGGTCTATAAGAAGGGTTCTATTGTTGTAAGCGGGGTTGTTAGGATAACGATAGTTATAAACTACATTAGGGGACTTAGAACTCCACGCATAGCTACCCATGAACCTCCAAGAAGAGGGCTGACATGAGAGTGTCAGCACTTCAATTGTCAGGGAAAAGTCAGGGATAGAAAAAAGGTATGAACGTCAGAGCCAGCTGTAGCTGCAGTTGGGCAATTCTCTCTATTAGGATTCAAAGTAGGACTGCACCCTTATGACAAGGACCCTGAAAGGACTCGAAAAACCCTATAGAACCTTTACAATGCCCTTATAGAAACCCTTATGGATCCCTTTAGGGAACCTAAAAAGTGAAAGGGACCTCATTTAGAGACCTAATGTAGGCGCCTTTAAAAAAGAATAGGGTTTCGGGGGTTCCTTATTATAAGTGTAGTGTAATATGCCCCAAACCCTATTCTAATGATGCACCTATATTACCCAAGTCGAGGTACTTGCAACCTTACTTGCTAAGCCCCTGTGCCTCCAAGCAGGCTTTCCTACTCGGGGTCTGCCAGGGTTCCATAAATGGAAAAAGGCTTGGGGGTTTGGGGTTTAGCGGTTTACGTCTCTCAAAGGTTCCGAAGGGATGCTATTCGGGCCTTATGGGATTCTTTGAGGGCTATTTGTGACAGCACTAGGGATTCCACTCTATATAAGCAAGATGTCTGGTTCGGTCTCCAAACCAACTAGTTGGGCCTTTGCTTTTGGCAAAACCCCAAATCCCCAAGCCCTAAACCCATAAACCCAAAACCCCTAAACCCCAAAACCCCAAAAACCCCTAAACCCAAAACCCCAAACTCTATACACCAAACCCTAAACCCATAAACCCATAAACCCATAAACCCATAAACCCATAAACCCATAAACCCCCAAAACCCAAACCCTACACCCCAAGCCCCAAACCCCACACCCAAAACCCCCAAACCCCTAAACCGCCAGCGCAGCCACCCGGCAGTGCCGGGAGAGCCGGAGCTGGAACGCCCTGAACACCAAGGTTGGAAGTATGGGCTAAAAAGAACCCTTTACAAGGGACCTATCTAGGTACCTTGGGGCCAAAGTATATACTATACTCCAAGGTTTGAAGTATGGGCCCCTAATATGGGCCCTTAGAGGTTCTAGGGTCCCTTTAAGGGTACATATAGGGTATATAGTATGTATATAAGGGTCCCAGGGTTACGGGCCCATACTAGGGGCCCATGGGTCCAACCATAGATGAACACCGGGTTCTTGTTAAAAGAAACTTGATTTTAAGTCACCATAATAGGGATCTATAGTAAGTACTAAGGTATCGTTATTATAATAGGATCCAAAGTAAATGCTACAGTTTCCTTACTATGTCAAATCTTGTGGTTTCCAAGTTATAGTAACGAACTAAAACTAGATCCCTTAACAAGAACCCGGTAAATGTCTAGATCCTTGATTAGACCCAAGACCCTGAACCCTACATGTATAGGAGTGCAGTAGACTGGTTGCACCGGCCCCGGCGCAGATCAACGCAGGCTTGTCACCGCCGTTTGGGGTCACTTGGCCTCCACCTCCACATACTTTGGCCTTGTGACCTTCCGCTCCACCGCACAGGCTTGGAATATCCTGGTGATAGAGTATGAAGATTTCCTGGAGTTGCTGATCCTCAGCCGCTCATAAGGCTCAAAGCTCAACTGGGACTGTTGGGTGTGAGACGATAACCAAGTCCCCGGGCACGACAGTCGTCGAAAGGTGGCATCACTGCCGCAGGCCGTCTGGTCCCCTTCTGCTGGAGGAGAGCCGTTGGTGGGTCCGGAAACGGTCCATGTGCCGCAGGCCGTCGGGCTTCAGCTTAGCAACCCCCCAAACCCTAAACCCCAAGCCCCTAAACCCCAAACCCCAAACCCTAAACCCTAAACCCCTAAACCCTAAACCCTAAACCCTAAACCCCCAAACCCTAAACCCCTAAACCCCTAAACCTTCGCCGCTGCCGACGAACTTGCACAGCGCTGTACAAGTTCGTGAGCCGGAGTTGCTGTGGTATTTGCACCCAGAGAACCCAACATCCCTTAGTTAAGGAAGTAAGGAACATACCTTAAATTATAAGGGCCTTAATATTATGATTTAAGGTCTATTCCTTAGTTAAGGAATATACCTTAAATTATAGGGGCCTTAATATTATGATTTAAAGCATATTCCTTAATTAATTAAGGAGTTGTAGAGGTGGTGGACGTGGATGTTGTCGAATCGGTCCTAGCGACGATGACAGAGCTCTCCAACCTAGACTGACCTGCTTCCAGGCCACATATCAACTCAAATACTCCAGCATTAAGCCATAATACCTCAGGGTTTCGGGTTTAGGGTTTAGGGCAGGTTCCAGACCTTGAACACCTGGTAAGATTCTCTTACCACCCATGAAACCTTAAATCCATAACATCTCAGGTTCCAAACCCTGAACACCTGGTAAGCTTCTCTTACCACCCATGAAAGCCTAAACTATCTGTGTTTTTCTTAACTTTTTGGGTTGAAGAATCAGCCACACCTCGGTGTTGAGAGCCGCATTGGAGTCCTGTGCAGAGTGGGAACACGACGATGGCTGGGCTCCCTAAACCCTAAACCCTAAACCCTAAACTTGGGGCATGGAGACTCATGGTTCAGGGCCTGCTGCATGGGTAGTTTAGGGTTTGGGGTTTGGGGCTTCGGGTTTAGGGTTCAGGGCTTAGGGTTTTGGGGTGTATGTGGGGTACTTCTCTAGAGTAGGTCTTTTTTGTGGTCCCTGAGTAATACGGCACCCTTACAAAAGGGCCATGACTTAGAGAACTAGCCACATGTATTTGTACGGTTTGTATGAGCTTTCGAAAGGCTTTCTGCCAAGGTTTGTATCAGGGTTTGTGTCGAGTTGTATATGTTGAATGACTTCCGATAAGGCTGTTTGTTACATAGCGTTGAATGGAATTTTGAAGGGTCCACAGGAGTTTCACAGTCTTTAAGTCAGGTTGGGGACACTTGGGCTTGTACCAATTTCCACCCAGGGTTAGGGTATGGGTACGTAATGTCGTGCACGCATCATCAACAGTAGTGACCAGAAAGGTAAGAACGTTGCAAAGACCCTATATTATGGTCCTTCAAGACCTGGGGCTCGTGTCTCAGCACTCATGTCTTATAGGTTACATGTAGCTCATGTCGCAATACCTAGCCCCTGCATGCATACCTACCCTGAGCTACCAAACCTTACCTTTTTGTAGGTTCTCATTATGAAGCCTGATGTTAACAGGAATTTATAGGCTTAGGGACCCTTACAAAACAAAGGTTATTGTAGTTTATGTATACCCCGACCTTTGATGGCCTCTGTGTAGCCGCTGCGCACGATAAACAAATCAGTGCCTACATACGTAGATTGCGTTGCGAACCGTCTTGGCCAGGGTCACTCATAACCCTGCGATCCGCAAGCTCTATGTAAATCCCTAAACCCTGCAACTTCGAACGACGCTCCGGCCCGTCACCTACAGTCTATCACCAGTCACAGGAACAAATCCTAATCCCCAGCCCCGAACTTGTAAACGGTACCGAAAAGCCTGAGCCCTTAGACGTACTTGCAGATCCTACTCGGAGGTTTATGGGTAGTTATAAGCGGAGTTATAAGTCCCCTTATATAGCTTCTAAGTATAGTCTCCCTACTTATAACTACCCATGAACCTCCAAGCAACTCATTCCTATAATAATAGGCCGCGTGCCTGTCCCACACTCAATGGCGCAGGGGTGGACAGAGCGGGCAAGCCACCTGGCTTCAGGGGTGTGGGGATTCGCCGTTCGGGGGTGGCATGTTTGGGGTCTAGGATTATGTCTGTGAAGGCGGTTTTTACTCCAGCAGTAGAGATACGGTTGATGATGCAATAATTCACATAGTTTAGGGTCCTTATAAGGTAATGCAGGATTTGTATCATCTGTAGTATACTTCGATAGCCAGGCGATGATTCTCCCCTTGGTCATCAGATTCCTAATGTACTCCCGGGGCTTCCTCCAGGCTGGGGAGAGATGCTCGGCCCGACTGGATTCTTGCGTTCCAGTTCGAGAAGGTGAGGAGGGAGAGCAGCCAAGTATTCCGCTTCCTCCTCCTCCAAGTCGGCGAGCGCCTCCGCTTCGAGGGCGGCTGCTCGGGAGCACGCCCCGCGGTTCTTGGCGTAGGTAGGGGACAAGTCTGTGAGGTTCGTCTTCTCCTCAGGCTCCCAGTACTTCTCCTCAGGCTCCCAGCTGGACTTGTCGTACTCCTCGTCAGGCTCCCAGCTGGAACCAAGCAGGCCCCGGATTCGGTTCGCAGCCCAGCCTTAAGTCAAGCTCGAAGCAAGCACATACGAATGCAGGGGCTTTAATTAATAACTAGAATAGGGTTTTGAGCTCCTTTTATAGTATAGTTATAATCAGGAACCCTCAGGAATAGCATTGGTAAGTAGTCAGGCTTCTAAATTAGCGGGTTGGGCATGGGATTTTCAGCACTTGGGGGCCTAGGTTTACTTGGGGCATCCACGGACTTAGTAAGTAAGCTTAATTTATAGGTACAGTCGAAGCCCGAAAGTTGGAAACCCAATAGCCTCAATCCTTAAGACTAATGTATAGGGAATCCCAGCACTATTCGGCCTTAAGCCGGTTTCCAACTTTCTGGGGGTTACTATACCCTAATTTAGTTGGGGTTGTGAAGTAGGATTACCATAGTTGGCTTACTTGGAGCCCGACTTACCCAATCGTGTCATCTTTTTTGAGCAGGCAAACCTTGTATCTCTCTCACACACACAATCCCCAAAGCGGCCAACCCCCCTTTCCCCACAGTGACCCCACAAACCCCAATTTCCGAAAAACGGGATTTCTAATGTCAACACACATTTTACAGACAGAGCCGTCAGGAATAACGTGGTGAACAAAAAACCTCGGAATACGGACCCCGAAACTCAAATCTTCGACCCTAAACCCTAAACCCTATAAACTCTTAACCCCAAACATTCAAAGCCTCAACCTTCAGACTCTACAGCCCTGCGGTTCGCAACCTTCTCATGCCCAAGCCCTCATAATTAGAATGGGGTTTTGGGGGTTCCTGAATATAACTATAGTATCATGTACCCGGGTTCCTGATTTTAAGTATAGTATCACATATCCCACATCTTATTCTAATGATTAATGCCTCTGTATTGGTTTGGGGGTGATTGGCTTCACGAAATTACGGGCAGATAGGTGGCCGGATCGCCATGGGAGCCGAGATACGCATGGAGTGAAACAACATGGAACTGATTATACATTATGCTGCCCATAACCTAGAAACCGAAACCCTAAACTCTAAACCCTAAACCTCAAACCCCAACCCCTAACCCCTAACCCTGAACCCTAAACAAACCCCAAACCCTCCTGATAAAGATGAGGTAGAAACCGATCATATGGGCAGTTCTCTTTTTTTAGGACCCTTTTTTAAATCCCAAATATAGTACGGCACCCTTATTAAAAAGGACCCTAAAAGGGACCCTAATTTAGAGAACTACCCATATGCCTAAACCCTAAACCCCAAACCCTAATCCCTAAACCGTCCATGGATCTTTTCGAGAAAGGCCGGCCGGGGCTGCTGATCGGTGCCCAGAGGGCAAAGTCCTGATGTCGGCCGGCAGGGAGGGTTTGGGTTTAGGGGTTCAGGGGTTTAGGTTTGTTTTTTCGGTTAGGGTTTAGGGTTTAGGGGTTTAGGAGTTTAGGGCTTAGGACTTTGGGTTTAGGGTTTCAGGCTCTAGGGTTTGGGATTTGTCGGCTTTTGGTTGTTAGATGTTCGAGGTTTAGGGTTTGCGGGATTAGCTATGGTTTAAGGGTTTCGGTTTAGGGGGGTTTTGGGGGTCTGTATGAAGTATGGATACCGCACCAGCAAATCAAGGTACACGAAAAAATGCAGCGGCGAGATCAAAGCATTTAGCACAAACCCCCGCGGAAAGGCCCTCTGGAAACCCTCAAAAGACTTGTCCTTGGAAAAACTCACGGACATCGGGTTAAACATGAGGACAAACATTAAACAAATGGTGAGCAAACTTACAGAACACCAGAGCATCAGAAAAACACGCGAAACCACAACAACCCAGGCTTGGTACTGGGAGGTTCATGGGTAGTTATAAGTGGAGTTATAAGTCCCCTAACATAGGTTATAACTATAGTTATCCTACTTATAACCCTACTTATAACTGCCCCTGAACCTGCAAGTACTGCAGAGTCAAGCAACTTCTACCGAACCCAGAGAAAACCGAATCCATGTTGTGGTGGGGAGTAGGGGTCCGTGGCACTAACCACGAGGACAGAAGGGACGTGTCCTGAAACTTGGATGAGCTTCGGATCTTAGTGGCTCATCAATACTGTAAGGGCCTAAAAATAATTTCCAAGATTCTTCTTTAGGGTTCCTTATTTTTAGTTATAATACCACAATGTACCCGAAAGCCCTATTCTAATCTTGAGTCTTTCGAGCTCAGATCTAAGGCTTGCGGATCTAGGGCTCAGGGGTTTAAGGTTTAGGGAACTAGGGCGTGTGGCTTGGGGCCTTAAGTCTTCCGGGCTTTAGGGTTTTGGAGCTTGCTGGCTTTAAACCGGCAATATAGGGTTTCGGGGTTTGGGGTTCAGGGTTAGGGGTTTAGGGTTTAGGAGTTAGGGTTTGGGGTTTAAACCGGCAATATAGGGATTGAGTAGTTTGGGTTTACAAGGGCTCTATAAGGGGTCACACTTGGAGGTTCATGGGTAGTTATAAGTAGGATTATAAGTAGGATAACTATAGTACCATGAACCTCCAAGTAGGGATTGACCAGTTAGGGTTTACAAACCCAAACCCTAAACCCTGAACCCTACGCTGCAAGAAACACGGCTTAAAGGGAAAGTTGTCATTTGACCCGCAGCTTGTGGTGCAGGTAATTTGCCACTCTCCGATTTCTGGAAACTTGTAGACAAGGAGCCGAGACTTTGAAACGGCAGACCCATGGCAGCGGGCTTAAAGTTTCAGGGTGTAGGGTTTACCTGGGCCCCACAGAACCTAAGCTCTTTCAAGGGTTTACATAAAGAAGGCATAATGAGGACCCCTAAACCCTAAACCCTAAACCCTAATAGGGTTAAGGTAGACATTGCGATCTAGCTTTTAGGGTTCAGGGTGCTCCTAAACGAAGCCTCACGCTCCCTGAGCACAATAAGGGGTTTAGTGTTTAGGGTTTAGGGTTTCTAGTTCATGGTTGGGGTAGTATTAAAAATTTGAATTTATATTCCTTATTGGGTTTAAGTACCCTTAAAAATGTAAAATGTTACCCACCTATGACAAAGGTTTAGGGACAAACCCTTTTCCAGACCGAAACGCCGTGTGACCCTCGACTGTGTTGGGGCTCATGGCATGGGGAGTTCCAGTTTAAGGTCAGACTAGGTTAGGGTTTAGGGTTTAGGGTTTAGGGTTTAGGGTTTAGGGTTTAGGGTTTAGGGTTTAGGGTTTAGGGCTAGGGTTTCGGGGCCATCAACCCAGAGAACCCAATACCCCTTAATTAAGGAATATACCTTAAATCATAATAGTTAGGCCCCTATAGTTTAAGATATTGGGTTTCCTGGGCTTTGAAGTAGCCAGGGAGAAAAAAGTATAGACTTTTATTTCATAACGGGTCCTTTAAGGAACAGGTCCCCCAAAAAAGTATTAAAGTATGGTACTGCAAAGCCCAGTTTCGGGGCATAAACCCCTCAACCTCAAATATACTGGAGGATCACAGTGTCGCCACTTTTTGGCACGGTTTAGGGTTTAGGGTTTAGGGTTTAGGGCTGAATCCCTAAATTGTGACTGAACTCCAAGCCTTGGAGCCTAGACCCCTCCAAACCCCCGTTTACGGTTTAGGTGCTCAGGGCGTTTAAGGGTTTGGGGTGGAAGCCCTACTTGGAAGTTCATGGGCAACTTAGTTGTAAGTGGAGTTATAGGTCCCCTTATATAGCTTGTAACTATAGTTGCCCCACTTATAACCCTAATTATGACTACCCATGAACCTCCAAGGTAACCCTAAACCCCCTAAGCCCGGCTCCTCCGCAGTGAGATTCAAGTTCCAGCTTGTCACCTGCCGGAGTTGTCTAGGACGTAGAATATAGGGGCCTATAATAGGGATCCTCTAAAGGGTTCCTTAAGAGGGATACTATAAGGGTTGGTATAGCTGTTCTATGATGTAAGGGGCCTGAATAACTAGAATAGGGTTTTGGGTAGATTATGCTATAATTCTAAGAAGAAGCCCCCCAAAATAGTAGAGGTACTCATTTAGGCTTCTATAGTAACGGTAGAAGTCGGGTGTCTAGAGACTCTGCGGGGGTTTCGGATTTAGAGGTTTAGGGGTTGGGGTTTACTTTGAGGTTCATGGGGTAGTTATAAGTAGGGTTATAAGTAGGGTAGCTATAGGTATGACCTATATCAGGGGACATATAACTCCACTTATAATTACCCATGAACCTCCAAGTACTGAAAGATAAACTTTCAACTGAGTCCTTGCTCACGTACTTGAAAACATCAGAACCAGAAACTGCCTGACCAGTTGCGATATGTCCCGGCTATGGTGACTTAATCTACATTCCCTAACCGTTTTACCAGGAGTCAATAAGCCCCAAACTCGAAACCGAAACCTCCAAATCCTAAAAACTCCCGAATCCTGAAGACACCATGTCGACGCCATACAGAGCCCCAGAACAAGAAGCACAAGCCAACTCCATCATCCCAAGTCAGCCAGAACCCGGAGAACGCACAACACCGCAACCCAAAGCAAGAGTCCAATTATAGTAGTACAGTATATACTGCTGGGGCCCAAGTATCTACTATCAGCTAAGTAGCTACTCTATTGCTACTTGGACCTCTTGAACTTGGGATAAACGCTCAAACGCACACCCGAGGCCTCAGAACTAGTTTCAAAAAACGATCCCAACACTCTCAACACCCAAACCCCTAAACCCTAAACCGTCCCTCAACCCTCAAACCGACACCCTTCACTCTCAAAGCTGTCAGAATCTCAGAACCCATTTGGAACACCCTGTAGAGCCCACTGAAACCTGACCCTACCTATAGGCTCCATTGTAGTTCCTTTTTGGTTTAACCAATTATATATTAAGGATTTTATAAGGTATCCCCCAAAAAGGAACTGCAATGGAGACTACAAGAAAACCGGGTTTAGGGTTAAAGGTTGAAGGTTTTGTTTTAAGTGTGTTGACTTTTATGGGGGTTAAGGTTTTAGGGTTTTGGGTTTAGGGTTGGTTATGTCTGCCGAAGCACACACTTGTGCTGAGGTGAAACAAACCACGGGTTCAAGGTTTAAGGGTTTAGGGCTTAGTACTCATCGTACATCTTAAACTCTATACCACCGGGGAACCCCAGTGTGTCAACTGGTTTACCATGTGAGCTGAACGTCGATAACTATGATTCAAGACCTATTATGCACGGAGTCTTACTTGGGGTTCCCCACCTAGCTTCATCCTGCCGTTAAGCCCTACGCTGCAAAACTCCTACACCCTGAACCCTAAACCCTAAAACCCTGCACCCTAAACCCTAAACCCAGAACTCCTAAACCCGAAAGCCCCAAGCCCCCAGACCCTGAACCGGCATCCTGCAGTTGGAGCCCTTTGAGTCTGTTGCCCTCCGAACATCCCGAAATCCGCCTTGCCGTCGCCACCATCCGCAAATGTTACGCATTATGGTACGTAGCCCGAATAGAAGCCCTTTAAGGAACCTAAAACCTTAAGCCCCTAAAGCCTAAGCCCTAAAACCTAAATCCTAAACCTTAAACCCTTTAAGCCCTAAGCCATAAACCCTGAACCCTTTATGCCCTAAACCTCAAACCCTTTAGGCCCTCAACCTCAAACCCTTTATGCCCTCAGCCCTGAATCTCTCAACCCTAAACCCTAAACCCTACACCCCTAAAACCCTGAAACTTTGAAGGCCCATGGGGCCTAAACCCTAAATCCTAAACCCTAAACCCTAAAATCCTAAAGCCTTAAACCCTACCTAAAACCCGAAAGCCCTAAACCCTAAACCCTAAACCCTGAAATCCAAACCCAAAGCCCTGAAACCCTTGAGGCCCTAAACCCTAAACCCTAAACCGAACTACCCATGAACCTCTGAAACCCTTGAGGCCCTAAGCCCTAAAATCCTAAACCCTAAACCCTAAACCCTTAACTCCAACCCCTAAACCCGTAAAACCCTGAAGGCCCATGGTAAGCCCTGAAATCCGCCTTGCCGTCGCCACCCCCGGTGTAGAGCACGGGGCCCCAGGGAGGCTCCTCGATCCAAACCTGGAGGGGCCGAAAAAGGGGGGTCCTTAAGAGGTCTCATGAGGGTTTAGGGTTTAGGGGGGTCCGGTTTCATTAGGGTTTAGGGTTTAGGGTTTAGGGTTTAGGGGGGTCCGGTTTCATTAGGGTTTAGGGTTTAGGGGGGTCTGGTTTCATTAGGGTTTAGGGTTTAGGGTTTAGGGGGGTCCGGTTTCATTAGGGTTTATGGTTTAGGGTTTAGGGGGTCCTCAAAAGGTTTCATTAGGGTTTTTAGGGTTTTGGGTTTAGGGTTTAGAGTTTAGGGTTTAGGGCCTATAAGGGGGTTTCATGAGGGTTTAGGGTTTAAGGGGTCCTTAAAAGGTTTCATGAGGGTTTAGGGTTTAGGGTTGAGAGTTTGGGGTTTAGGGTTTAAGGGGGTCCGGTTTCATTAGGATTTAGGGTTTAGGGCTTAGGGTCCTTAGGGTTCTACCAGGGGTTTTCTATAAGGATACTATAAGGGTTCTATAAGGGGAGGGGCTTAGGGGTCCTTGAAAAGGTTTCTTGAAGGGTCCTTAAAAGGCTTCATTAGGGTTTAGGGTTTTTTTTTTAAACGTTTCTTGAAGGGATCTACAAGGGTTTCTGTGAGGGTCTTGTAAGGTTTCTATAAGGGTACTAAAGGGTGCTTCGGGTGGGGGCGTGTTGTGGTTTAGGGCTTCAGCACCCTAAGCCCTAAACCCTTAAAGCCCTTAAAACCCTAAACCCCTAAGCCCTAAACCCTAAACCCTTAAAACCCTTAAACCCT
>CAJNDV010002484.1:711-11751 GCA_905221635.1 Symbiodinium sp. CCMP2456
TGGGTCTCAAAAGGGGGTATGGGTTCGATGAAATGGAGGTTCGGGTAGCTTCTGCGCACGCGCTCTTCTTGTGGCGAAGACATGCCAGAACCTCGGAATCCCCTGCCCTGAAACCTATCTTAACCTGCCAAAACCCACTTTTTGGGGTAAGTTCTTACTATAAACCTGAATATAAGATATATATATATACCTATATATCTATATGTGGGCACCCTACAAAAAAGGTAGGTTCTGGTGAGCTAAGGTCAACCCCACGACATGCTGCAGAAAAGCCTGCGAGAAAGCCCGGGCGGGTGCACCCAACGAAGCGCTCATCAGGGCAAGTGTAGTTCCGCAGCGAAGCACCCCTTACGTTCTTGCGCTCGGCTCTGCTTGGACTCTGAGTCTAGGATCTAAGGAACACCCCCAAAAAAAAACCTAAAACCCGAAATCCACATCATTGGGTTCAGGGTTTCAGGTTTATGGTTTGGAGCTTCGCTTCAGGTTTTGGGGGTTACCGGTTTGAGCTCGCATTCTGTAAGCCAGGATCAAGGCTTGAGGGCCACACGAGCCCCAACCTGGTTTAAGGGTTCAGGCTTCAAGGTCACGCTGGTTTAAGGGTTCAGGGCTTAGGGTTTAGGGTTTAGGGTTTAGGGTTTCGGGTTTAGGGTTTAGGGTTTAGGGTTTAGGGTTCAGGGCCGGAACCCTGGACCCTAAACCCCATAAAGGCATGCAATGTAGAAGCCTAAATAATTTACCATAAAGGAGCCCACAACCCTATTCCAATTATTAAGGCCCCCCATATTAATGGCGTAGAAAGTAGCCAACGTCTCTCCTTGCGGCTATACTGTGAGCTTCTAGCTAGCAAGGCTCCTATATATCAAGCCCCCCAAACCCTGAACCCTAGCCCGAAAGCCGAAAAGGCTTTGTATAGCAGTAATTTGGCAGTAATCCTACGGCCTCAGGCACAACCCCTAAACCCTAAACCCTAGACCCTAAATCCTAAACTTCTAAACCCTAAACCCTAAACCCTAAACCCTAAACCCTAAACCCTAAATCCTAAACTTCTAAACCCTGAAGCCCAGGAAGGTAACGCAGGAGATTCAGTCTCCAAGTTCTTCTTTTTGAGGGCAGACACCAACCCAGAGAACCCAATACCCCTTAATTAAGGAATATACCCTTAAATTGTAGGGGCCTTAATATTATGATTTAAGGTATATTCCGAAATAAAGGGGTATTGGGCTCTCTGGGAATAGGGTTTAGGGTTTAAGGTTAGGGTTCATCTCACGGTATAGGGATACGGAGGGGCATCTTTTTAGGCGTTTCTTTTGGGTTTCCGCTCAACCCTGAGGGAGGAGTTGAAGGCCGAGTAGATCCCGCGACCCTAAACAAAAACCCTCCATGAAAGCTCGAACCCAACGCTGAGTTCTGAGCTTACCTATAGTCTCCATTGTAGTTCCTTTTTTTGGTTGACCAGTTTTATGGTTAGGATCCTATAATGCAAATTTGGCTAACCAAAAAAAGGAACTACAATGGAGACTAATTATAGGTAAACCCTGAAACCTCCGAAGCCTGAAACCTCAACCCCAATACCCCACCCCTACCCTGCACCCTGATCTCAAAACACTCAGCCTGAATCCATCCAACCCGTTTACCGCGAACTGTACTTCAAGCATGGGACGAAGTAACTAGAGTTATAACTGCTGTAGCTATACTTGTAATTACTTATAACCCTACTTACAACTGTACTTATTGGGTCCGATGAGCCTCCAAGTAGAGTCGAAATGGCCCCAGGGCGTAGAGTTTCGAGGGTCTACAGTTGGGAGTTAGGATCCAGGGGGCCCTTGCCTCCTCAATAAGGTCCCTTTTAAGAGAGCCATATGTAGGGTTAAGAAGGGTCCCCTTTAAGGGGTCCCCCGAAGACGACCTAGGACAAGTATCGGGCTCAGGGTTTCGGATTCGAGGTTTGAGGTTCTGGGTTTGGGGTTTACCTATAGTCTCCATTGTAGTTCCTTTTTTTTGGTTAACCAAATTAACATTATAGGATCCTAACCATAAAACTGGTCAACCAAAAGAGGAACTACAATGGAACCCTAAACCCTAAACCCTAAACCCTAAACCCTAAACCCTAAACCGAGACTATAGGTAGGATTGAAAGTCAACGCTGCTAGGCGGGCCCCAATGTCTTAATTGATGGCATCATGAGACCTTGCTCCGGCGTTTGCCATCCTCGTTTCGGAGACTCTGCTTAAGATGCGGTTACCTTAAACCCTAAACCCTAAACCCTAAACCCCAAACCCCAAACCCTAAACCCTAAACCCCTTGACCCTAAAGTTTGTCTTGAGGCTGTAAGGTTTGGGCTGACCCCAGGTGAAGGTCTGGACTTAGAGGTTCGGTCCTGGGCTTTGGGGTATGGGTTAGGGTTTAGGGCTTGGGGTTTAGGGTTTTGGCTCTAGGGTTTAGAGTTTAGGCCGAAACCTTCGCACTCTCCTTTCCCTCTCGGAAATCACCGGGCTCTAGTCAAGGACTACGGCACTACAGTGCCTCCAACCGGCCATCTTTAACGGCAAGACAGTAGCAGCAATAAGCCCCAAGCGGAATTTCCTTGAGGTAGCTAAGAAACTGTACTTTGAGGATCGGGTGACTTCGCCGGTCGGTCTGTTGTAGCTGCAGCTACAGGTGGTTCGGGATTTGAGTTTAGAATTTAGGAGGGATGACAAAGAAAAGACACCCGAACCTCCAAGTACTCTAAACTCTAAACTTCTCGGGTGCGAAAGCTTCACTTCCGCAGCCAAACATCGCCATCGCTCCAGTGGATGATTGTTTGGGCATCCTTCAGGGTAGGGTTTTACGGTTTCGGGTTTCGGGGTAGCGGAATTCCCCATGGATCCCAAGCCCGGAAAAATCGATCCTAACTTGCAAAACCCAGTAATTAAGGGTCTTGGTGGTGCTGTATGGGGTTCTTTAAGGTTCTATAATGTTGCCAATAGGTTTTCTTGCCCAAGAACGTGCTTGCTAACTCGACCTTCGCGCAGGAAGCCTTCAACTCTTCTTTGCTCCGTTCACCCGGCGCTGCTGCTCAAATCCTACACCCCAACCCCAACACTCGCCACGAAATCCTAAAATCCTCGGGTTTAGGTCTTTAGGGTTTAGGGTCCCTAAACCCTAAACCCTAAACCCTAAACCCTAACCTTGCGAACTCGACCCACCACCACATGGCCATCAAGGTCGACCATGAGAGAGTCAGCTGCAACAGCTTGCCTCGACAAGATTTGGAGCTGAACAGAGTTGAGGGTTTAGGGTTTAGGGTTTAGGGCTTTGCCGGTTTACGGTTTTGCGGGTTTAGGGATAAGCTTTCAATTGGTGGCTCTTTGCTTTTCTGTCTATGGCTGTGACCTCTTCTGCTTACGATTGTCATGAATAGCCTGCATATGTCGATTGGTGTTGCTACTACAGTTAGCAATAACAGCCATAGCAGTCGTCGTCGTCGTCATAGCGGTAGTCACACGAAGAAAAAGAAAAAGGTAGTATGACGATAACTGCAGTCATGATAACCGTGACAAGTGCAACAACTTTAAAAACAGAAATGGACTTGCCGATGACGAATACTGCTGCTGCTCCGACGACGACGACGACGATTGCGACCACTACTGCGACTGTGACTGTGTCGACTACGACTTCGCCTCCGACGACGACTACGACCATGGCATTTACTACTTCCTTTTGCTTGTCATCCCTGCTACTACTGTGATGGCTGCATCTTCATGGTTGTGATTCAACGATTAACATGGTGGTCTAGAGTCATGATTGTGTTTAGCACCATGAGTATGAGAAGTAGCATCATGACGGCACTGTCGCTAGCATCTTCACTTGTGTCAAAACTGGTGTTGTTGCTATTCATGCTTCTGCTTCTTCCATGTAGCTGAAGGGAGAGTGCAAATGCGAGCCCGGGCCACAGGAACATTCAATCAGAGCTGCGGATGCAGCTGCAAGAAAGGGCCCCCCAACCCCGCTACAGAACAAGTACAACTGGGCGAACGTGGGATATGAGCAAAGCTGAACGAAGCCACTTGCGGGCCCAGACGCAGACAGGTGAACTTCTCCGGAAGATTCCAGTGGGCGTGCCACAGCATACCTTTCGTTGCCCGCTATCCTGGCCTGAAAAACAACTGTTCAGCATTTCTCGCGAATAACTGGGTCAAAAACCAAACGTACCTGCAATGCTTCTGAGATGCTAGCCCCGCAGATCTCGCCAACACAGATGTTGTCCCCCTGCCTGTACCACATCCCCTGCAAGGAGCCCCAGAGTTCTACGTTGTCCTTCGGAATAGCCGGATTCAGATCGAGAATGCCGCGCTCTGAGACCAGAACGGGCCAGAAGCAACTAGCTTCGGGATCGTTGTCCAGGTTCACGTGGTCCGATTGGCGTTCACATACTTCGAGGCTGTCGTAATCAGAAACCGGTGGTGGTCGAGAGCAACCCACTCGATCGCAAACCTCCTGCGCTGTGCCACAACACCACATCGTAGCAGCACCTTTGTCAAATCCATCAATGTCTTTGTGGCGGACGGCGGCGATGCTGTCAGACGAAAAGGTAAGGGCTTGGTGTTAAGGTTGAGAGTCTGGTGTTTACTTGCTCCCAGCCTAGGGGCTTGAAACTAAGACGCCTTTTGGGGGCTGCTTCGGGCTTTGGGCGATGACTCTTCATCTTCAGCAATAAGACGGGTGGGGGATCTGTCTCAAGTCCCGGCACTCTGTCTGCCGCCTAAACCCTAAACCCTAAACCGGCTTTTGTAGCCTTGGACTGGAGAACTGCATGAGCAACTCAGAACTTGATACCATGTGCTCTCGGCCCTTTTACTGGGCTCTTGCTTCGGGCCGTAACCTAAGGCTTACATAATGTACAGTTACTATAGTTTTCCCTAAACCCTAAACCTATCCCGATGCTGTCCTACATGCAAACGGACCGTCCAAAAGCCCCTGCTGAGCCGCGTCGAAGGATGGAGTTTGTATGATTGGAGATCCCTAAAGAATCCACGTGGCTCCAGGAATTCCCTAGCAACCTCGAGCTCCAAATCTCGAGAGATTGACCATAAAAAGCTTATGACCCAAACTCCCAAGCCTTAGATTCCCCTAAACCCTAAACCCCCAAACTCCATACCCCAAAACTCCCAAGGTCTTAGATTCGATGAACATAGACCTTGAAGGTTTCAGCCCAATACTGTTGATGATATAAGCCCTGCATTACCTCAAGGACCCTAAACTATGGGAGTTATGGTATATTCCTTATTGTGGATAATGCAGGAGTTATATCATCAACCGTACCACCTGAACAGAACAAGGCAAACCTACACCCTCCGATCTTGCCTTCCCTCAGCTTGGCAACGAACGCAGAAACCGCAACCTCAAACCCCAAACCCTGAACCCTCAGCCCTGAACCCAAATGTAATGGCCTTAAAAATTAGAATCAGGTTCTTGGGCTCCTTTATACTATAGTTGTAATGAGGAACCCCCAAAATATTATAGGTGATTAGTAAGGCTCCTATATTAAACCGAAAGCCTAAACCCTTAACCCCAAACTCTGAAAATAAACGCCCTCAACCCCAAAACGGTGGTGCCCCAAATCACGGAGAGTGCCCGGCAACAGCGGCACAGCATGATGCAGGCCCTGTAGGACGGAATTCATGTAACCTGGCAACGGCTCCGGGCTAGTCCACCTTATATACTCTGGATGGTTTCTCATAGTGATATAAATCCTGCATTACCTTAAAGACCCTGAACTATGGGAACTACGGTATATTCCTTATTATGGGTAATGCAGGGTTTATATCATCAACCGTAGGATCGTATCTTACACTGCTTCGTAAAGTGCTTTAAAAGCATACGTATACTAAGATGCAGGCTTTTCTCGAAACTGAAGTTTTCCAGGGTTGGCTTTACCAAGTAGAGAGTAAGATCTTGAAAGATTGTGACATTACTATTGAAGGGCTTCCAGATATCAAGTTGAGTGAACACGGGTACTGCTGATGATATGAATCCTGCACTACCCTAAACTATATGAACTACGGTATATTCCTTATTATGGGTACTGCAGGATTTATATCATCAACCGTAGTTCGACGATCTTGCTGAAGGCAGAGCTAACAGCCACTCTGACATCTATCTCCGCCACCGTAAGAGTATGTGTCATCTTAGTCTGTGCTAGGGCTACATTTAAAAAGTATGCTTGCACTAAACCCTAAACCCTAAACCCTAAACCGCGGGGGATTGTGCGACACTTCTGACAGATCTCAACGTCAATCTCACTCAAACACTTCCAGCACGACTGGTGAGTTGGCTTGAACCCTGAACCCTAAACCCTAAACCGTGGCTCTGTTTAGGGTTTAGGGTTTAGGGCGATGGAACCACCTCTAGAATTGATATCTAAGTTCTGGGTCTTAACCCTGTAGTTGATCTCTTTGTGCATCTTCTGGTCGATCTTGGTTTTTGACCTGAAACTGTATAAGTTCAGATACACACCCCTCCCTGAATTTTAACCTGTGGCTCATACCTTGCTTGTTTGGTAGGATAAACAGATGTGACAGATGGTTAGCAACCATTGTATACCAATGTGTATTCGCTGTCTTCTGTCTATTGTCGGATGTCGTCTCGGGATGCAAACATTTTACATTCCACTAGTTCCTCCTTCTGGTCAAAGTGAGAATCTAAGCATGCTTTCACCGATATATCGTAGCTACTACTTTTGGGGAGCATCTGACGCAGCATGTTCAAGATATCAATTACTCTGTAGATGTATGTGACTGCTCTTCACTATAGCATATAAGACTGGGATATTATGATTTCTCTTCGTGGGGTCGCACTTTTTAACGAGCTTATCAACTACATCATGAATTCTGACTTGCAGGTTAGAGTGTGCACACACCTTGATCGTGTCTGTTATTGATGCGATCAGCATCACGAGGCTCTGATGACCCGGGCGCATCAAACGCATTGAGCTCATTCATCGTCTTCTCACAATATTCTGAAACAAGGTCCAGCCTTTTCTTTCTGAACGTGGCGAGCGTCCTCCACACGACTCTTCTTCGCGATGAGGTGCCCCATCAATTGAGCGAGAATCGGTCCCAACGCCAGGTCTCAAAGAACCCTCCTGAGGCTCATCCTTGCTCTTTGAAACTTTTCGCTGCAGTGACAGCGTGTAAGAAACGGGCACGCTTGCCGCCAACACCAGAATGCTACAGCATGTGATGGCCACCCGGCGAAGCCAGTTGTGCCCAGCAGTATGCCAAGGCTACACAGGTTCCATTGTTGGTGCTTCCTTTGATACGACCCATCAGACACAGACATGCTGTCCATCTTCGCATGCTCTGCTCACTGCGGGAATATTTATTCAGTGCTCAACCGCGGATGTTGCAGCAAGCATTCAGGGAGACCGCGTCTCAATCATGTGCTGGCCAATGCCAATGTCCGCGCCACCGCGTCAGTGTGATCATAATGGGTTGGGGCTCAGATTTTGGGGTTGGAGCCCTACGGTTGATGAATATAATCCTGCATTACCCACAATAAGGAAAAAAAACCGTAATTCCCATGGTTCAGGGTCACGATTTATATCATCAACGGCAGGGTGAGATGTTGGGATTGTTCCTGGAATCCTGGGGCGGTTGGGTGGTCATACTCCTGAATAGCCAAGGTATCATCGAACTGAATGCGGGCTTACTCTTGGACCGGATAGCCTAATTGCAACTGCGATCAGAACCCAAACTTAAAGCCCCATGAATTCATTCCCTTGGATCCGATCGGGTTAGAATTGCGGTTTTACCTGGGTTCGAAGTACTCTGAACCCTCCCAGGATGCAAGCTCCCAAACGAAGCCATGGCTTTCTGAAACCCGTATAGCCGGCTAAAACCCGTAAGCGCACTGTACTGAATCCTTGATCCTATGACCTCGTAGACTTAAAAACCAAGCCCCAACGCCTCACCTTCAGCTGTAAACCCCAGAGCCTAAACCCTAAACCCCTAAACCCTAAACCCCAAACCCTAAACCCTAAACCCCTAAACCCTAAACCCCTAAACCGCCCTGAAGCTGCACTAAGACCATAAAGCCGGTACAGGCTCCCAACATAAAGCCCTAGGTCCCGAACTTGCAAGCCTATTTTTTGAGGTCAAGGGTTTAGGGCTTAGGGTTTAGGGTTCAGGTTTTAGGGTTTGGGCTTAGGCTTTAGGGCTCAGGCTTTAGGGTTTTGGGCTTGGGGCTTTTGGGCTTGGGGTTGCAACCGCGCCAGGTCGGCAGCAGTTGGCAACCTTGGATGTTCAACGACAGGTCTGCCCAGAGCAAGAAAAAAACCCTAAAATCAGACACCAAAGTCCAAATTATACCTAATTAGCTAATTGCAACAAGCATACGCCGTAAATGATCCGAATGACTGAATCTTGTAAAGATGTAGTGTTTAGTTGGAGGTTAGATTTTCGATTTGCAGGCCTTCGGGTCGAAGGCCAGGGATTTTGCGGTCTGGGGGTGACTGTTCAGGGGGTTCAGGGTTTAGGGTTTAGGGTTTAGGGTTCAGGGCTGTCATAGTTTAGGATTTAGTAGTTCAGTGTTCGGGGGCTCGCCGCGCATAGAATCTCTTATCAATCTCGAATCAGGACCCAAAGAAGCACCTGAACATAAGCGTTTGAAGATAGCATCCCTATGAGAAGGTAGATGCGTTATCTGTATGCACTTGTTGGTCCCCCCCCCCACTACTACCTTGAAACGAGAGGTTATCATAGGGTTATAAGCACAGGTAAGTTGATAAGTAGCCGTAACATTCAAGGAGAAGAACACCAGGAAGCTGTGAGGACTTCCAGCAATCGAAACCTCCTCTTGGAAGGCAAAGCACGAAATGCATCTTGTGGAGATCTAATAGAAGTAGCAGCAAGCGAAAGAAAACCGTAAAGCTTTCCTGAATGTAAGAACGGGAACTTACGAGTCCGGACGTGAAGCCTGGTTCATTTCACGGTGTTGTTAAGTGTTGGGTTTAGCTTTAAGGATTTAGGGTTTAGGGTTTAGGTCACAAAATCTGTGCACTGGCAAGCATTGAAAGTTGCCGGGCTGCATTTCGTAGCCCACGGGGTGGCATGTCACTCACGGAGAGGTCAGCGCTGTCGAGGAGCCTAGAGTCGGTTCGGTTTTGGGAGCTTCGGTTTTGGAGTTTAGGAGGTTTAGGGTTTAGGGTTTAGGGTTTAGGGTTTAGGGTTTAGGGTTTTTTATGGTTTCGGGTTGGGGGTGTAGTGTGTGGGCGCTTTTGCCACGTGCCCTCTTCGGGAAGGAGCTGTGAGGATCTGCGTGGCACGAAGCACAAAGCCAGGACCACGAATCGACCCACCGAGCAACCCTTTACGAAAGCTATCAGGCTATAAGATTCAGCCTGGCCCTTGACTGGGTAGGTTTCATTGGAAGAGTTGGGTTTAGGGTTTCTGGTACCCCAAACCCTAAACCCTAAACCCTAAACCCTAAACTCTAAACCGTTATTGGGGTGCGCAAAGCCCGATTTGCCTTGCGGACGCTGTCGCTCATCAGCAGGATGGATCGGAGGGTAGCTTCTGACAATATCGTAGGGTTGGCTACCATTCGGGTTTACGGTTTGAAACATCAGGGTTTAGGGTTTAGGGTTTAGGGTTTCGGGTTTAGGGTTTAGGGTTTAGGGTGTACTGTGACAGCCGATGTGATTCAACTGCTTGCACCGTAGCAACTCACTACCGGCCGTCTTGATTGTGGCCACTTCGTTCACCAATAATCCTGCTGTTGCGCACCTGCAACGCTGTGCGAATGACATTAATTAAAGCAAAATAACCTCAACGCCTATGTTCTTCCTGCGTCGCTGAACCCTAAACCGGTACAGCCTGAACCCCTAGAGCCACAAAGCTCTCCATGAACTGGCGAATGCTGAACTCTAACAAATGAATTCCCAAATCCTTGAACCCCTGAGCCCAACACACATGCTCCCTAAACAACCGAAACAAGAATCGAAAAGACAGGTAAACCCTCTATATATAAATCTCTAAAACAACCTCACGAAACCTTTACAAACCCTCTAAACCAGCAGCCAGAAGCACCCAAACTCTATTTACATCCCAGCAACTACTTGGAGGCTCATGGGACTTAGTAAGTACAGCTATAAGTACCTTAATTGGGGTTATAAGCAGCTATAAGTATAGTTACCTCATTCATAACCCTAGTTACTAAGTCCCATGAACCTTTAAGTACCCTCCACCACAGCCCAAACAACCGCCATGAAGACAGGTGTAAATTACCCGGAGCCCCAAAAGGAACTACTACAAAGTAAGACAAGGCAGATCTTGAGTAAGATGTCGGCTTCTGGGTTCACTTTGTATTAGATCCTGTGAGGAGTCTTGGTAGCCCAAAACCCTGAATCCTACTTCCAAACCCTAAACTCTAAATCCTAGTAATTTGGGAAGACCTTCAAACAACTCCCTTTGCCTAGCCTTCTCCAACTCGACTCTGTATGCACAGGCCTTGCCGCGAAGAGGAGAACGTTCGGCACAAGGGCACCGAGGCTTCAAAGCTAATAAAGGGGTGGGGATTTGAGCTTTGGGGTTACGGCGTTCTTCGGATTCCAGGGTTGAGGATCGTGAGTTTAAAGGTGTTGGGGTTGAGGGTTTAGGGTTTAGGGCTTGGGGCTTCAGTGCGTGTCAGGCATGGATGATCCGCGGGTGCCGGTGCCTGAACTCACAAGAAAGAAAATCTTGCTGTGTAATTAGACCCCAGACCCTGTAGACTCTTATGAGGCCCCTATAAGACCCTGTAAACACGCGCTTGAAAAATCCTGTAATGCCTACAAGTATCTATCCACAGAATCCCACACTGCAACCCCCTGAATCCTGAACCCTAAACCCCTAAACCCCTAAGCCCCTAACTTCTGAACCGCTAGACCCTATAAACCCTAAACTCTGAATCTCGAAACCCCTAAACCCTAGACCCCTAAACCCTAAACCCTAAACCCCTAAACCCCTAAACCCCAAACCCTAAACCCTAAACCCAAACCCCTGAACCCCTAACCCCTAA
>CAJNDV010002487.1:0-12605 GCA_905221635.1 Symbiodinium sp. CCMP2456
CTTCTAATTCTACTTCTACTTCTACTTCTACTTCTACTTCTTCTTCTTCTACTACTACTACTACTTCTTCTACTACTGCTGCTACTACTACTACTGCTGCTACTACTACTACTACTACTACTACTGCTACTACTACTACCACTACTACAACTACCACTACTACTACTACTACTACTACTACTACTGCTACTACTACTACTACTAGTATTGCTACCCTGAGCAGCCTACTTGATCATGTAAACACACTCTAAAAACGTCTGGTAGCACAGATCAGTTCAAAGCTTCGAGATTTGCAAGGTCAACAACTCCATCAAGGTCGTGCTGACGGATTTCGGCATTGCCACCTTGACTAGTGACAAGGCAGGGGCCTCGGCGAAACAGGAAGCCCTCGACCGATGGCCAAAACACATGAAAACACAAACGCTGAAGATGTGCGGGGCTGGCGCAAAACTGAGTACACCCACTCCAGCACGCGTTCTTTGTTAATCTGACTCTCTCCTGCCTGGTCTCCCGCTTCAGGGCAGGCTTAGGGGTTTGGGCTTCTGAAAGTGCACATGACATGATTCTGCAAAGATTCGATGGGGTATCTCGTGCGCCGGAGGAGGCTTTCTGTCCTTCTCGTTTTGCGATGGTTATGATTCTGGGGATTGGTGACGCTTGCCATGCAGTCATCATGTTGCAGAAGAAGATCTTGAATATCGTCTTGCATACGTTGGAGGCCAAAGTACAACAATTATGGCAGGTGCGCCACCATGGCACCGTCATGGTGTTGACAAGGATAGTTAGGATGAAGCTGATTCAGAGTACGACGATGATATTGGAGAACATGATGCTGACGACGATGTGTATAATCTGTGATGACGACGGGGGTGACGCTGCAGGCGGCGATTACGGTGGTGAAGGTTTCTGTGCGGCACACGCTGAATATGGCGGCAGTGAAGGCTGAAGGTGTGGAGGTAGACGGTCTTCATCAAGTAGTCTTGATACAATATAGGGGCCTTAATAGTTAGAATAGGGTTTGGGGGCCATTATACCATAAATTGTAATAAGGAGCCCCCCAAAATAGTCTAGGTAATTATTTCGGCCCCCACGTTACATCCAGTGTCGCGGTTGTTGATAGCTATGCTTAGCTAGGGTGCGCGCTGAAAACCAGATTTGGAAGTTAGACGAATGTCAGGCTTTGGGAGTTTCCGAAAATACAGTAAGGGGGCACCCTCCTTTGGGGTCCTTATAAAGAGGATTACTATTCAGGGTACTATATTCGGTTCCCCTATTTTCGGAAACCCCTCTTTTGCTTCATCTCAGAAGGGCCAGCGCCGAAGAGCCCGCTGCCGAAAGCTTCCGAGCCTTTTAGCCCGGAAGCCAGCATCAAACTAATATACTATTTGGGTAGTTCTTTAAATTAGGGTCCATGTCTAGGTCCCCAATAATATACGGCACCCGTATAAAATGGACCCCAAAAGGGACCCTAGTTTAGAGAACTAACCATTTACGGGGTTCCTTATGATAGTTCTAGTACAATATACCCCAAAACCCTATTCTAATTATTAAGGTATCAGAATCGAGACAGAAGTGCCAACTTCGAAAGTGGTAATGTTTTCACAACCTGAAGCACAAAGGCGTGAACACCGGTAAGCGCCTAAATCTTGCAACAACCGCAACAGTCTTTACCCAGCAGCACTTTCTCGGAGGAAGCGATGAAGAAAACTGTCGGGACGGTGGGCTATGCTTCTCCCGAGATGTTGGCAGGAGCAGCCACGCGTTTCGCTGGGCTGTTTAGTTTTGGGCGGCTGTCTTCAGAATTCTCCTGTACAAGCCTAAATAGTTACCAGTATTCTTCCTTCAGGCTCCTGATTACCATTATTCATTATACTATACAGGAACCCAAAACCCTATTTCAACTGCTGAGGCCCCTACATTAGTGTCTGGGAGTTTGGTTCCACAGACTGTCTGCAACCCTAACGCCTTTGGCCTCATACCCGTAATATAGAAGCCTAAATATTTACCGCGACCATTTTGGGATTCCTTACTTTAATTATAGTATAAGAGTGGGCCCCAAAACCCTATTCTAACTGTTAAGGCCCCTATATTAGACTGGTTTTGGAGGCTTTTGGGGGTCAGGGCTTCGGGTTTAGTCCCTTTAGGCTCTTGCCTTGCGTGAGGAGTTCCACATGGGAGCGATGTGTGCTTGAAATGCTGACGGAAATGTTAGGGTTTAGGGTTTTGGGTTTAGGGTTTAGGGTTTTAGGGTTTAGGGTTTAGGGTTTAGGGTTTAGGGTTTAGGGTTTAGGGTTTCAGGGTTTAGGGTTTAGTGCGGCTGCCGGGATCTCTAAGCCCTGACAACCTCAAAACCTAAGCTGTGCCTCAAAATCCTAAACCCCTAAACCCCTCAACTCCGGTAGACCGCAAGCCAGGAAAAGCCAGTGGCTGCGAAGGCGATGCCTTCGGTGCTGGCATCGTGCTGTATTTCATGCTCTCCAGGCCCGCGGGGGTGGGAGGGCGAGGAGTTACTGCTTTCTCGGATCGCAGATTCTGCTTGTTGAGCTGTAAGGCATGGGCTGTGAAGGGCAAACCTATGAGAGGCATGATGATGATGGTGATGATGAGGCTGAGGCTGAGGATGAGGATGAGGATGAGGCTGAGGATGATATGGTGATGGTGGTGGTGGCAATGACCTTCGCTATGAAGAAAGTCAGGATGGTTTTTCGGTTCCTTGGTCGTGGTTGTACTTAAGTAAACCCTATATCTTTCCCCAAAAACTAAACCCACAGGTAATCCCTACGGTGCACCGTGTGCCTCTGGTAAAAGGTCCACACCTTTCCTGGCTCCCACGACTGCTTTGATGGCATTGACCCCAGCACGATGGCTCGAGCCAGATTGGGACAGATCCCGGGTTCTAATGGGTTTAGGGTTTAGGGTTTGGGGTTTTGGGTTGATTTAGGGTTCATGGCGTATGGGCATGAGGATGTAAGTTCGCTTGACGTCTGTGAGGTTGCTTTCGAAGATTGTTGTGCATGTTTCCACCCTACGCTGATACACGGCCCTACACTCTGAAGTCCGCAAGCCCTAGATCCCGTCAACCCTCAACAAGTTAGCATGTCCATGCGACGCTCTTGTGCCCGAGTTTCTGGAGCCTCCATAATCCCCAATTGATCAACTCGATGGAGCTCATGAAGTCTGGGATTTCGGGTTTAGGATTTCGGGGCTTAGGGTTTCAGGATTTAGGGTTGAGGGTCTATGGTTCCAGATATGGCGTGTTGGTGCTTAGTGCGCCGATCCCTCTCTTGTCATTGCTTTCAATCCTACACAGGATACCCTAAACCCTAAACCTTCATGGATGAGTTTGGAACGTGTACTGACGGTAAAGTCCGGTAGATGCGGTAGCTATCTATCCAACCCAAAGCCTCAGCCTCAGGCCTGAAAAAATCAACCCCCAATCCTAAAATCTGAATATTTTCTAGCAGTCTTTCCTCATAGTTATGGTATACTAGCAAGCTACAGACATTCCACCACCCTTCTTATGCTCCAAAGGGGGAGAGTGCATAGTGGCAAGCTCCACCGCCTTCGTTCGAAGAGCCTTTGTGGCTGAGGGCTGAGGGTCCTTGCAGCTCCCCCAAGCCCGAAACCCCAAACTCTTGAGACCGTGACACCCGACCGAATCCCGAAAAAGTCATCCGAAACTTAGGCCGCAAGCGCCAAGCCTTTATGAGACCGAGCAACCTGCACCAGCGATTCAAGCGCTTTCTCCTCTGGTTCAGTCTTTTGCCTAGCAAGGCGGCGAAAACTCAGCAGTGCCAGGTGAACATGAGACATGGCCGCAAGCTAACCCCGAAACCCTATACCCGAAGCCCTAAACTCTAAACCCTAAACCTAATTCCTAAATCCTACACCCTAAACCCTAAAGCCTTAACCCTTAACCCTGAACCCCGAAACCCTAAACCCTGAAACCCTATACCCGAAACCCCAGCTCTGAGGGGATCTACGAGTTGACAGCGGGTTTTGGTTCAGAGTTGAGGATGTCGGGTGTATTTTTTTCGGGTTTAGGCTTTAGGCTTGAGGGTTCAGGGTTTTGGGTTTTTGGGGTTTAGGGTTTGGATTTAGGGTTCAGGGTGAAGGGTTGGGATGCGCAGTTGTTTCAGTTGCCTCAGGTGTGCCATAGCTGTTCCTGCCTTTTTTTGGAATCTGCGCGCTCGGGCGTCTCGGCGGTTGCCGCAGGAAGTTATACCTTGCAGCCTGCAGCCCAAACCCTCAACCCCCGCTCAAAATCCTGGGGATTTAGGGCTCTCGGATTTGGTTTAGGGTTTAGGGTTCAGGGTTTAGGGTTTAGGGCTACCCTAATCTCTCCATCACAAAGCCCAAAGTCCAGCCCAAAACCCAAAACCCTGAACCTCGAGGCAAGAAGCCCCAGCGCCCACTTCAAGCCTTGGCCCTGCAGTGAAAAGCCCAGGAATTACCAGTGCTTTGAGCCGATCAGCGATGATTGTGCTCGCCCCAGATCCCACGAGGCTTTGGGTTTAGGGTTTAGGTTCCGGGTTCAGGGCTTAGGGTTCTTGGTTTAGGGTTTAGGGTTTAGGTTCTAGGGTTTAGGGCTTAGGGCTCCTTAGGGCTCCCCCAAGGGCGCACGATACAAGGGTGCTGCAATACATGTGCCCCTCATATAGGGGCCTTAGCAATCAGAGCAGGGCTGTGGAGTATATCCCACTAGACATACCCTAAACCCTAAACCCTAAAGGCTAAACCCTAACTTGTAGGAACGACATGTGTTTGTAATTACTCCCTTCAAGGCTTCGAGGATTTTGGTGGGTTTTTACGGTTAGAGCCGAGGGTCTTACGGCGCAGTGTCTTAGGGCCTTTCGGAATGTGGGGTTTGGGGTCTAGGTGCTTCCACCCTATGCATTTCAACCCACCGAACCCTTTTCTAGAGCCCTTGCAAACTATCAGACATAGACCCTGATAGCACTTCTTCAAAACGCATATCAAACCGGATAGAGAACTCATAGAACAAATTGGACAACCCCAGCACAGAGACCAGGCCGATCCATGATCATGAGGCTCTTGGCCAAGAATGTGGAGGCCGAAGTCATTGATTCCAATCCCATCGCATTCAAACACTTTCGGAGTTTAGGGTTTGGGGTTTCGGGTCTTAGACTTTAGGGCCCTGGACCCAAAAGCGATGGTTCTGCGATAGCTTTCTGCCAGGAGCGCGGGCTTTCAATCTTTATAGCGATGCTAATCAGCAAGATGGTAAGAACTTTGAGAGAACCCAACAACAACAAGGACAACGAGATTTTAGGGTTTAGGGTTTCGGGTTTTAGGGTTTGGGTTTAGGGTTTAGGGTTCGCAGCTAACGGCGCCACAGACACCCAAGCTTCGATACCTGGGTCCGCCTCATTTAAAGAGTCCATGCCGATATTTGCACCCCCAGCTGACACACCTGCGGGATGCCCAGGCAGGGCATATCTCTGTTAATCTGCACCTGCCATCTCTTCAATCCCACTGGATTTTTGTGGCCGAGCCCTTAACCAGGGAATTCCTCAATCCGAAGCCCTAAGCCTTTAGTATTCCTTTGAGCGCCCACAGCCCTAAACCCTAAACCCCAAACCCTAATTCCTAAACCCTAAACCCTAAACCCTTAACCCTAAACCCTTAATCCTAAACCCTAAACCCGAAGCGGCCAGGACCGCATGACCGTTCGAGAAGCACTGCAAGTACCCACCGTGAAGCGAACTTTCGCGGCCTTGACCTGGCTGTGGCATTCGGGGTTTTCTGGGTTTAGGGGTTTGGGGGTTTAGGGGTTTAGGGTTTAGGGGTTGGGGGTTAGGGCCTGAGGTTTACGGAGGGTTAGGTCTAGGGTTGGAGGGTTCGGGTTTCGGGTTAGGGGGTGCAGGGCTTCAGGTAATCTAGCCCATGGCGCGGCACATGTTGTTACGCTTTGTAGTTGTGTTGGCCGCCGCAGGGTGTTCTGCGGTAGGGCTAATGTTATAGAGCCTAGTTATTGTATGTAGGGATCCGTAGGAACAGGGGTGATTGCAGTTTTTGGGTGGTTTTTGTAGAGGTTCCAGCAGCGAAAACCTCGTTACCTCATAGGAAGGTTGTAGGCATGCAGGAGATACCTGCCCCAACAACACAGCACCTCGGTCCTTCACGCCTTTAACACTGAATCCTGAACCTACCCATAGGCCCTAAAGTAGTTCCCTTTTGGGGTTCATATATAGAATCCTATAAGGTAATCCCAAAAAGGAGCTACTATGGGGCCTATGGGTAATCCCAAAGCCGCAACCCTGAACCCTAAGCCCTGTAGAACCCTAAACTTTTCACCTTACACCTGAAACCATGAGCTGTACCCAAACCCAACACCGCCAAACCTCAGGAAACCAACAAGATACACAGCAAAAGTCCACAAACCCCGGAAACTCCAACACATCAGGAAACCACCGAAATCAAAAACAAAAGTCCAAAACCCGCAAAACTCCAAAGCAACGGAACCCCCAAACCCTGCACTGCGGCCAGGTCACCGCAACGGAGCCTTCATTGGCTTCCATGGTCGGTGCCCCAAGTTCAGGGATGTAGGGCTGTCGGGTTTGGGGCTTTAGGGTTTCAGTTTAGGGTTTAGGGATTAAGCCCTAGAAGCTTTACACCAGAATTCAGCCTAGGACCTTAAACCCTCAATCCTTACGGGTTCTTAAGGGGGTTTTGAGGGGGACCGCTGTCTTAAGGGGGTTTTGGGGGGACTACAGCTGAGGATTAGCAGTAAAGTTCTAAATAAGAACATTAACCTGAATGCCAAACATGTTGATTATAGTAACAAAGTGATAATCAGACTGATGACAATAATGGTTTGAGTAATAATAGTAATGCTAGTAGTCACCATCATCATCACCATCATCATGATAATGACCACGATAACGATGTTCAAAAAACTAAAATGACAATACGAAGAGGAATTGAACAAAGAAGTGTTCATAATGGTATGAGCAATATTGGTAATACCAATATACAAATAAAAGCCAGCATAATAACTGTAATCATTATTATTGTTGTTATTACCTTTGCATTATGATTAATGTACTGTTGTATGATTGTGCTTATGATCTTGAATGGTTACGACTATGATTGCATGATTATGATTATGACGATGATTGTGAGTATAATGATAATTGTGACTATTATTGTACTTGTTGCTATTATTGTTATCGTTGCTATCATGATGCTTATGATTACACAATATGAGTGCCCCCCCCCCCCAAAGCAACAAACCCCATTATTGCTGTGTAGGGCCTTAATGTCTTTCGTTTAAACGAAGACTAATGCAGCCCTCTCCTCTTCCAAGACAACTTTGCTTAACCCAATGCTTTGGCATCTTGTAAAAAGCAGCCTTTAATTTAAACCCTCTAAGACCTTACAAATCCACTCTAAAAACTGAACCCTAAACCCTAAACCCTAAACCCTAAACCCCAAACCCTTACCAGCCCTCAGGATCGAAAGAAGCGCACCGCGGCCCCAGCAAGTGGCGAGGTCGCCAAGGCCGAGGCGCCTCTTAGGACTCAGAAAAAGGCAACAAAGACTTAGGGGCTAGGGTTTTTGCTGTAGGGTTTAGGGTTTTTGCTTTAGGGTTTAGGGTTTTCGCTTCAGGGTTTAAGGTTTTTGCTGTAGGGTTTAGGGTTTGTGGTGTTTGCTTTTGGGGTTTAGGGAGGGGGGAGAGGGGTTGTGGGATCAGGGTTTAGGATTCTGTTTGTTGTGCCTTCAAGGTGAGCTATGGTTAAGGGCCGCAATCAGTAGTAGTCGCAGTAGTAGCAGTAGTAGCAGTAGTAGTAGTTGTAGTAGTAGTAGTAGTAGTAGTAGTAGTAGCAGTAGTAGTAGTAGTAGTAGTAGTAGTAGTAGTAGGACAGGGCAGTGTAGTAAGCCTGTGGGGTGCTTTTTGTATGTATGCGTGCTTTAGTGTGGTCAGTCTGGTTGCACATCACGCTCCCGCAATGCTCGCAGGCGCAAAACCTTTCCCGTCAAGCTTCTACGTAATGCTTTATAAGCCTTGAATTCTTAGTTCTCCAATACCCAACCTTTAAACTTTCTGGGTTCTTATAGTTTAGTAGAAATCTGAATCTTTAACCTTTTATTTCCCTGGCTTATTGGGGAAGTAAGAATTTGAAGCCTCACTTTTTTTTCGCAGCAGACATAAACCCCTGGCAGAGAGACCAACCTCAATGCTCCAATACCCTAAACCCTAAACCGTAAACTCAATACCTGGCCCGACATGCCACATCCCGGCTTCACCCCAAAAGCCCCCGAAGTTCCAGACAGAAACCTAAACCCCAAACCTGAACTTGCCAATATAGGGTCCTATAGATAATTACCTACACTGGTTTGGGGGTTCCTTGTTATGATTATAGAATAGTAATGGGCCCCAAAACCCTATTCTAATTGTTAAGGCCCCGACATTAACCTTCTCAGATGAAGGTGCCAAAGCCCGTACACCACATGGTGGCACTTAGTGCGCGGAGCCATGATGGGCAATGGGGATTGCAGAAAGGCACTACAGTAGCACAAGGAGATACCGGTGAACTCTAGTTTCAGCTTAATGCCTGAAGTACATGCTCTCGGTGCTCCAGCCTTGGGAAAATCAGTCGATTGTTAGGTTCTTCAGGGCAGGGTAGAAGATGCTATGGAAAATTGTTCCGCTTCGTGAGATGCCATCCTGTGTGCTTGCTAGGATTCTCGAGCCGTGCCAGCAGCCAGTGTTCAGGTTTTGGTCCTTGTGGGACCCAAAGACTTGTGTAGAAATTCTACGACTTTCTACTGAAGCATGAAGCGAACGGATTCCTGGTCACATACGCAAGAAGGGTTAAGGAGACCACACTCAAAATTCTACCGCCGACTGTGCCGCCACCCACCACCCCCCTCCCTGTCGCCGCCCGCTCCCCCCGGTCTCCCCGTCACCGCCCTCCACCGCCCCCACCACCACCACTGCCGCCGACTGGTCATGACAATCAAGTCAGGCGAGTGTACCAACAACGGCAGTGCCAACGATGACCATCGTCGCGATCGTATTCGCGGTAGTCCAGGAACCAGTTGTAGCATGAGAATGCATTTGAATAACATGATGGCGGCGGCCGGCAGGCAAGCACGGACTTAGGCCAGAATCCTGAATCCTAAAAGGCACGGCAAGGCCCGGAACACAAATCCTAAACCTACCAGGAGCTTAGCCACCTGACCGATCATCTCACCGAGACCACACAGAGAAGGGCGTTGAGTTCGGAGTGTTCGGGTTCAGCTTCGTTCACGCGGCTCAGGTTGGGCAGCTCCCGCCACTGCAGAAGCTCCCGTACAGCAAGAATTCGGCAGAGTCTTGTGGGCAGTGAGAGTTGTGGAGTTGGCATAGGGGAACCCGACAGTTGCGCAGGATGGGCTACCAAGCATGTAGCAATGTAGCCCTTCGTTTCGGCTTATGCCTGCTGCATCCTTAACCCTGAACCCTTGACCCTAAACCCTAAACCCTAAACCCCTAAACCCTAAACCCTGAATAACCCTTAACCTTAAATAACCCTAAACCATTAACCCTAAACCCTACACAACCCTAATTCGGGAACCTGCAAGCCCTCGCCGAAGCCAAACCATCCCTGACACCTTCAGTAAAAAAACAAATAATCAGACTTAGAATAAGGATAAGATCAATAATAAGACTTAGACTAAGGCTAAGAACAGTACTAAGAATTAGAATAATCATAAGGAGCAATAAAAAGAATTAGAACAAGGATAAGTACAATAATAAGAACAGTAGGAATAATGACGATATTAGCAAGGATGATCAGAGGAAGAACTCTACCATGACTCTCCAGTTCCAAGCGGATTCCTCCTGCGGACAATAGTAGCCCCCCGGGTCCTTTCAGCAAAAGCTGGACCCCCGCATTTAAAGCGCAGACGCATCCGCCTCAACTCGAGCGCGATATGAAGAGGCGGATTCGGCCTGCTGACAGTAGTGGTTTCTTTCTCTCAGCAAAAGCTGGGGCTTTCAGGCGCAGAAGCATCCTACTGCTCCATCCTTGTAAGAGTCTTGTAGGCTGCAGGGTGTATAGCTACATAGTAGAATTAGGTAGCGATGATCTTAAACCGTAGACTCCGTAGACCCGAGGTAGTGTAAATAGGCCGCTACGTCCTTCAATGGACCGTAAGCTACACACTTGACACTTCAAAACCTTGAAGCCGAGTCGGAGGATGTTTGACTGCCAGCCCATGCCTAAACCCTAAACCCTAAACCCTAAACCCTAAACCCTAAACCCTAAACCCTAACCCCAAAAAGGAACTACTATGGGGCCTATGGGCCAGAACTCCTTCCTACGCTTCAGGAAACTCGAGGCAGAGAGTTCGCGCCTTCCTACGCTCTCGGATCTTTCCGCAGGGCGCATACAGCAAAGCCAACAGCACCTAGTATAGGGGCCTTAGTAATTACCTACGGTATTTTGGGGGTTCCTTTTTGTAATTCTAGTGTAGTGGGCCCCAAAACTCTATTGAAATTATTACGGCCCCTAAACCCTAAACCCCTATAGCCCTATAGTGTCCCTTATAGAACCCCTAAAGGAACCCTCTCAGGACCCCTTTAAAAGGAAGCCTATTCTAATTATTAAGGCCGGCATATTACCGAACCCCAAGGACTAGTATTGGTAGTTATTCTGGTTTCGATATTCGACTCCAAAGCCGCAGCCCGGAGTTAAGCACTAATGCACCAAACGCTCGAAAGCTCGACGTCGAAGCCCGCACCAAACAGAGAAAGAGCCTGCCGTGCCCGGCGACGTGAACTTACAAGCTCGGTCGGCCCTTCATGGTTTAGGGTGTAGGGTTTAAGGGTTTAGGGCGGTCGAGAACTTAGGATCAAGCTGTGTGCAGCCACACAGTCTGGCAGGATTGCGGAATTGGTCGGTTTAATGTAGGGGCCTAAACAATCACCTTTTGGGGGTTCCGCATGTCTAGTGGGCCCCGAAACCCGATTCTAATCATTAAGGCCCCTCTATTAGATTCAGAAGGATTGAGATGTTAACCCTAAATCCTAAACCCTAGCTAAACCCTAAACCCTAAACCCTAAACCCTAGACCCTCAACCCTAGACCCTAGACCCTAGACCCTAAACCCTAAACCCTAAACCCTAGACCCTAAACCCTAAACGAAGGATTGAGATGTTCTGGCTGGACCACGGTTCTCGAGTTGGTACAAAGTTGCTTGAAACGAATCGCAAGATTGGGGTTTAGGGTTTAGGGTTTAGGGTCTAGGGTCTAGGGTTTAGGGTTTAGGGTTTACGGTTTAGGGTTTTGGGTTTAGGGTTTAGGGAGATTGTTCGTCATCCCTCTCTGTCTCTCGCGCTCACACTCCCGCTCATCCTGTTTTGATGTCTGTGTCTTTTCGTCTTGTTCATTTCCCTCCTTGTCTCTTTCTATTTGTCTCTCCCTTTGCGTTCGTTTCTGCTTGCACATGTACAGCCTACTCTACTTTATTTTTACACTCTGTCTGAGGCTATGATCATAGCATGGCCTATGCAAACCCTAAGTTGTAACCGTAAACAGTCAATCGCCATGCGTACCATTTTGAGCTTCAGTTGCGCCCTGCTGTAGTGTTCCGAGTTTAGGACTCTTCTTCAGCGCTGAGCTCTGATCGATCTGAACACCCTTTTCAAGAGCCAGCCTTGGGTGAGACCTGGCGGGGGGTCTGTTCTAGATTATTATAGGGGCCTTAACAAGTACCCATACTATTTTATTCCTCCTTACTATAGTTATAGTATAGCATGGCTTTCGCTAATATTTAGAGTTGAGGGGTTAATTTAGGGTACTCAAAAATGGAATCTTACAACAGACCCCCTCAAGACATTTCAGTAGCTTGTCCCGGAGTGCGTTATCTCCGGCCGAGAATTGCCACTTCTTGAGCAGTTGCCTCTCTCTCCCAATAGTGAGGAGATGTGCGAATTCGCCTGCTCGCATTTGTCCCGCTGTTCCGGATGGCACATGGAACTCGAAGGCAGCCAAGCATAGCCAAGCCAAGTGTAAGCAAAATTGAACATAGTGGCTAAAACAGCTAGTGAAATGTGTTTGTTCTTTAGGATTTCCTGCAATGGTTTTAGTATGTTAGACCCAGTAGAGTCAAGGTAGAAGTTAATGCTTACAGTAGGGCTTGGGGCACGTTATACTACAACTATATGGGAATATAGGTGGGTGCTTTTCTTGATATAGGCAGTGTAGGCACAATGTAGTTGTATAAGAATGTTGTATCATACACAGGGAATGCACAAACTGCAGCCAGGCAGCCAGACAACAATAGCTTTCAATAGCAGCAGCCAGTCGCACAACACGGCGGTACAGACAGTGTTAAAGGCTGCAATGGACAGCACATGAAACAAGATCGAGCAACAAGAGCCATTCGGGAAACAACGGTGCGTGCAACATGTCAGCAGTCGCAGTGAGAACATTATCAACCACAACAACAACAACCACAACAACAACAACAACAACAGTTGCAACAACAAAGCAACAGCAACAACGCGAATGGTAGTGGAAGTGGTAGTGGCGGTGGTAGAGGTAGAGGTAGCGGTAGTGGTAGAAGTCGTCGTCGTAGTGGTCGTAGTAGTAG
>CAJNDV010002489.1:0-12598 GCA_905221635.1 Symbiodinium sp. CCMP2456
CCCCGGTACCCTACTGCTACGACAACTCCTATTACTCCTATACTATTACAACTAGTACTGCCACAAGTACTAGTATTTCTTGTGCTACTGCTACTACTACTACTACTACTACTACTACTACTACTACTAGTACTAAGCGTCTCGGCTCGCAACGACGCGTTCTGAAGTGTCCGTCAGATCTTTAGATTCTCTTCTCAGCCTGGATTTTGTTTCCACGGGTTGTTTTCAATTTCGGAACTACTTTATTCATTTCGGTGATGGTAGGATTGCCATGGCCCATTGCATGCATGGTTGCAACAAGATTCCAACTGAATCCACCTGGTGGAGATGGCCGGACACATTGCACACTATGGTCTACCAGCTTGGACTTGAGCAGCTGTGCATGGGCCTGCGTAGCTACAATGTGCCTCTTGATGAAAGTCTGGACATGCAAAATCAGTATGGCACTGAATGGTTGCAGGCATCACCCTACTGTATCTGGAAGCAAGCATGGTCATGGACGCCTCCCCACTGTAGACCCTGGCTCATTGAGAGAACTTATCGTTTGGATAGCTCATTTGCCAGCAGTGTTGTGGACGGCGTTTATGCAGCCCGACTCGGACGACCGAAAGATCTGGAGGCGATGGACTGAATTACTTGCCATTCTGCCCGGGGGCGGGAATACAGGGTTCAGCAATACCAGGAGCGTTGGTTTGCCATATGAGAGACGAAGTCACTCAAGTCATTATTGGCCTGGGTTGAGAACATCACGGTACACAGGCCCTTTGGTACTGACGTGTCTCTTAGCTTTGGCAGCTCCCCGGGCCGATTGCTTCCCACAAGTTCTCCCTGCAACACGACAGCAAATAAAGGGAGGTTCCCCTCCGTGCCAGCCCACTGTACACAATGTGCCACCGCTCAGGAACTTATGCCCCCAGCACTACCACTCCTGTCAGGTGGCAAGCTCAGGGCTAACAGGGAGTGGCTTGACCTGGAATCAGGGTCCCTTGCAGGCACAGTTTCTACAGCGATTCCCATGGGACACCTGCAACGAGAGGAGGTTCCCCTCCGACAACTGCCCCAATATGTTGCCCGACATAGGCACATACGAGCTAGCCCCTCACCCTGGCACTCTCAGTGCCCTGCGGCCCAGGCGTGCAGCGACAGGCTGCTGGTTGCAGGCCATGCAGGCATGCTACATCACCGGGTACAGTAGACCGAGTATGAAGCCAGCTCAGTTCCCGAGGAGGTTCACCTCCGTGTGCCGTAGTTCTCCGCTGTGCTGCAACATCCGACTAGGAGGTTCCCCTCCGAGTGTGCCATCCCAAGCATATGCACTTATCAGGTCTGCGGCGTGCCCGGCAGCGGAGGTTCCGCCATACCGGCGCCTCCAAGGACCACCGTTTGTACATTGCATCGCAGTCTGTGCCTTTCACTGCACCCAGTCTGTTGAAGCCCCACTGAGCGGCTTTAACCCCCTCTGCCTCTCGCGGCCCTTTGCTCAATCTGCCCCCACAGGAAGCTTTAGGCTCGCCATTAGGGGGCAAAATCCCTGCTGCACATCCCCAGACATGGTACGTGAAAAGACGGCCAGAGATTACCGTCGTGAAGCTGCCCGCCCTGATAAATACACAAGGCAGCTGATCAAGCAGCAGAAAGGAGAGGGCAAGGGAAGGACATCCAGCAAAGGAGGCGGTGCAAGCTGGAGCTCGCGCACAGGGGGCTGGACTTCGCAAGAGCACCAGAGCTGGTATCAAGGAACAGGCCGTCCCGACTTGCAACCCCTGCCACCATGGAGAAGGAACACACAAAGAAGCAGTCACTGGTCTAGGCCTGGGGACCGTGATGCAGCCAGGCCAGTTGCGGCCCGTACAGATCGTCATAGAATCCGAGAGCCAGAGGGACCACCACCGGGCGCTCGAGATCATGCACCGGCGCCGAAGACACCTTCCCCGGAAATCACTCCGCCGCTGACGCCTACGGAGCTCCTTCACTCGGCACCGAGCACACCACCGGAACTCCTGAAACCAGCAGATCGAGCAGGAGCCACATCGAAGGACATAGAGGCGCCAGACGTGCCTATGACGCCTCCTCCGAAGGAGGTTCTCAGGCTGCCGACCTTGCCGCCCAAACCGAAGGTCAGAGCAAGAGACCGCCGAACTACCGAGGCGATAGTGGAACCGATCGCAGCTGCTGGCGAGGAGGAGATGACGACCCACGGCACCAGTCTGCCTCTGCGAGTTCCCAAAATGCCCAAGGGTTCAGTGGGCCGACTGCTGTCGCAGTCCAAAGGATCCAAGCAGAGTTTGGCTGGCAAGCGGTCACGGGAGATAGACGAAACGGCGGACGTGGCGGAGGGCAAAGTCAACACAGGCAGGACGAAGCCCAAGGTGGATTCCAGGGAGGCGCCCAAGGAGGAGCTCAAGATGATCAAGAACAAGCCCCGAACGGAGTCCAAGGAGCGCAAAAGCAAGCCCAACATCTGGTACACGGGTGACGAAGACATTCCACACCCAGAGGTGCCGACATGGGCGGAGACTGCTTTCAACAACCCTCCTCGTGACCCAGCTCCTCATCCGCCATCCTCGAGGTCATCGCAGGGAAGAGAGGCGCCAGCGGAGGACGGCGGAGGGGAGCATGAGGAGACACCTCCGCTTTCTCAGAAGCCGCGAGTTGTTAGTCCTCTGGAGAGCCCCTTCGCGCCAACCCCGGTGCCCAAAGCGGCGACAACGACCTCCGTACCGGACACGGCTGCGGCAGGCGACGGAGGTCCCAGACAGCTGGATACAGACACAGCTGCCAGGCCCAAGACGGCCGACGAGGGCACTAAGCAGCGCAGGAAGCACAAGAAGAAGGACAGGCACAAGGACAAGGGCAGAAGCAAGGACAAGAACAAGCAGGCGGACAAGAAGTTGCCTGCAGAGAGGCGCAGATCCCGCTCAAGGTCCTGGCGACTAGTGGACCCTTCGCGCCCTCGGGAGGTGGAAATGCCACCATTGAGCGCAAGTGGGGGCCATAGTAGTTTGGAGGTTCTTCCCACTTCGAAGCACAACGCTTCGGCTGCGGCTTCAGTCAATGAAGACAGTGACACCAGCAGCACCGATCTGGAGTACATGGGGTTCTGCCCAGGGAGTCTCAGGATGAACTTTGCATGGCTTGATCTACATCTTTCCTCTGAGTCCTTACCCTCCACCCTAGGTGACCCCTGTATGATGTTGGTTTGCAGAGAGGTCGAAGGTCACTGGTGTCCAGAGGTTGCGGCTGAGTTTCTTCCAGCATATGCATTGTCTCTGGCCTGCACAACCTACTTCAGTCACCGTGGCAGATGCAACCCCGTTGACCTACCCACCTTGGCATCTTGCAGGACTGCCGGCTGCAGCACCAGCCACGGAGGTGCCCCTCCGGTGCCTGTGGCAGTGCGCCTCCCCGCTGAGGGCCTGTACACCGCTGACAGTGTCAAAGAGGTAGGCTGTAGGTTGTGGTGCTCGTGTTGCTCCCCCCCCTCACCCTTACTGTCAAAGCACACGGGCCGTTTAGATGTTCTCAGTTGGCAGAGTCACCGGCTTGCCCATGCCGCATCGCGTCCTATTCCCGGACAGCTCAATCAGCCAGACCAGGCAACGACTGCGGCGGCAGGCCACCGGCTCTTAGGATTGGAGGGTTTGTTGATGCTGTGCATCAAAGTCGTAGGGAGTGCCGGTTGGAGGTTCCCCTCCGACAATGCCCAGCCCCGTCACGAAACTTCAGTCATAGCGAGAGGTCCCCCTCCGTTGTGGTGTCACAGCCCTTTGTCCAGCCAGGCCGCGGACAGCCTGCTGCAGCGACACCAAAACCCCGGTGCAATCGCAGGACACTGGGGAGCCCATAGTCTGTTTTGCCAGGGTAGGGGTATGCTGTTTGGGAAGTCACATGCCCTTGTTGATCTGGATTCACTCTTCTACCTTTGGTTATCTTTGGCGCAGTTGGATCCTCTAGCCGGGGATTGCACCCAACTCATACCCGTCATAAATTTCCCATCCTGGGGCAGCCAGGCCAATGCAAGACCTCACTTCCGGGTTGTGACAGGTGACAGCCTCTGTGTGAAAGCTGCATGCCAGCAAAAGCTTGCCACTCGCAACATGTGGCTCACTGCTGACGAAGTACGAAGGGTAAAGCTGCGGACCACCCCATGGCAGAGCTGGCCCAGTGACATGCGTGAAAAGACGCCACGAGATTACCTACGCGAAGCTGCCAGACCAGACAAGAACACTAGACAATGGCTCAAAGAGTCTGGCCAATGGTTTTCCAAAGGAGGGCGTGGTCGCGGTGCTTCCAAAGGTGCGAAAGGTCACAGAGGACGCTCTACAGGATCTCGGAGCAAGGGCAAGGGCATCCTAAATGCCCCATGGCGACAAGAACGTCAGCAGCACCACCGCTCATGGTCATGGACTGCGGATTGTGAGGAGCCTCAAGGACACCTTCGCCCAAGAGAGCCGAACGGGCCACCCCCGGGATACCGGGCATCCTCTCCTTCGCCAAGGATCCCGTCTCCGAGAACGCCGCCTACGGAGAGGACCCCGCCGAGCACCCCTCCAGAGCTGCTAGAACGAGGCGCACCTGGAACTCCACCTGAGCTCCTTGAGAGATCAAGAGAAGTTAGAACTGGAGTGACTGGAACCGTGACTGGAAGCTCGCCACCAAGTCGAAAGACCTGCTTAGCCAAAGGGGCGGTCCGGGCAGGGGCAAAGGATGATGGTGGTCCTCCGCAACGGCACACGGAGGAAGCTACCTCCGCAGTGGCGAAAGAGGGGTGGAGATTGCCAACGCTGCCCCCCAAACCGAAAGTGAGGGCCAAAGATCGTCAGAAAGCAATGACCTCGACAGCCACACCAACTACTGGCTCAGTGGCGGATGCTCCCTCTTCCAGCCCGGTTACAGGTGCAGCAGGTACCGCCGGACGTGAAGCCCCAAGTGACAATGAAAGGGGTGCCGTGGACAGACTACGCGCGCACCGCATGCCCAAGGGCTCCATAGGGCGGCTGCTGGCACAGAAACACAAGGAGCCAAGGAACGAGCCTCGTGAGAAAGCAAAGGAGCCTGTGGCCGCAATGGATCGGCCCCACAAGCGCACCAAGGACTACAAGGACTCCGAGAACTTTAAGGACCACACGGGGCGGAGCTCAACAACTGATGCCGGAGATACTCCAGGAGGAAGCCAGTCCAAAATCCGGAGGAAAAGCATCTGGTTCGAGGATGAGAGCTCCCCAACAGAGGCACCGGCGCCATCATGGGTGGACAAAGCTTTGAAGAACCCGCCGAAGGAGCCGGCGCCGCCACCTCCATCTGAGGGAGCACAGAAGGGGCCTGGGGACGAGGTGACTCCTTCCACAAAGATCCCTCGCGTGGTGGACCCTGCAGAGAGCCCCTTCGCACCGCCTCAGTTCAAGCCAGCAGAGACTGCGACTACGACAGATGGAAGCGAACTCAGGAAGGATGCGGAGCACAAGTCCGGCAAGAAGCACCATAAGGAGAAGAACCAGGACAAGAACAAGGTGAAGAACAAAAAGAGGGAGAAGCGTAGCAAAGCTCGCAACGAGAAGGAGCCCAAGAGAGACAAGGACAAGGCCAAGAAGGACAAGAAGGACGGAGACAAGGACCGCAAGCGTCTCAGGTCCAGGTCCAGATCCTGGAAAGTGGTCGACCCGGCCCGCAGGTGCACGGAATCATCGTCGGCGAAAGAGGTGAACCAGTCTCACCGCAATGCAGTGGCTGAGAAGGAGGCTGCTGCCATAGCTACAGCCGAGCAGCACAAGCCCTCGGCGTACGAGGAATGCGAATCTGAATGCAGTGAGCTGGAGTACATGGGTTCCTTTCGAGCTTGTGTCCCTGCCCAGTCCTCAGATGCCCAACAGACCACTGAGCCCCCTAGTCCCAATGCACAGGCCCCGCTGAAAGTGATTAGGAACCTTCAGCTACGCAAGGCGTCCCTGGTAGATCTGCTTCAGAGTCATCCCTGGCCCACCACTTGCCCCCCTCAAAGTGGACTGCCTTCATTCTCTGGGCACCACAGGAGCAGTGGCCCCTGCCGCAGCGGAGGTCCACCTCCGGAGTTGGCCACCGTGCGCCCAGCGGCATATGCACATACCTGCTGCACAGCCACTATGGCAGATCTCAGGCTTGAGCACTTAGGTTGCCTAAGTGAAACAGTTCTCTCTACGCAGGGTCATCAACCGCAGTGCACCACTATGCCTCCTGCCTCTGCATGGCTCTTTTTGCTCAGTCAGACCGAGGAGGTTGCCCTCTGTCACAGTTTCATGAGAGGAGGATGCCTCCAAACAAACAGGTCCTTCATACATACCGATTGGACACAACGCGCAGAGCCGCTCGGGTCCCAAGTCCCGAGGTGGATGGTTGCTAAGCAATATGATCACACACAGCTTTCTGCTAACAAGTAGCACCGCCACAGACGTGAGGGTCCCCCTGAAGCTTACCATGCTAAAAGCATATCAGGCTTCACAACACAAGCAAAGCCTCGCGGAGATGCCACACAACAATGGCATTCCCATCCCATCCGCCCAACTACATATGATACACTTACCAAAACTGGCAAACGCTCCTTTCACAGGGCACTAAGACGCGCCCAGCAACAGGGAGTCACCACATACCGTGGCCGCCTACATACCCCTCAGACCTTGGGCGCCGGAAGGGTGACAGAGCCCAACGGTAGTCCCCAGCGGTCCATCAGAACACCAGGAAGACCTGGCCCGCTTCAACAGCTCCCAGACAGGTGGCGCATCCTCACGTGGAATACTGGAGGACTGAGCACCACCCGATTAGTGGAGATAGAGACCTGGCTAGACGAGTGCAATCAGGCTGGCACTACCATACATGCCTGTATCCTCACTGAGACACATTGGTCGTTTGACTCCGAGTGGATGTCGACCCATTATCACATGATCCACACTGGCCTCAACAACAGGAAGGCAGGCATCTTAGTCATGATACATAAGACCCTTGTTCCCCCTTCCGCCATAAGAACCACGGCCCCCATCCCGGGACGTCTCATTCTTGTAAGGCTGGAAACCTCTCCGGCAATTTGTATCATAGGAGCCTACCAACATGTTTGGTCAGAAGCTAAGGGAACCGCAGAGTGCGAAGCGGACAGGGAATCCCTCTGGACTCGCCTGGGTGAATTGATTAGAGGAACGCCCTGGCGCTGCCAACTGATTCTGGCTGGCGACTTCAACACCCCCTGCCAGGAGCAGGCACCTCATGTAGGTACGGGACGGGCTCCCATCACAGGGGCTGTTAGACAGAAGGACCAACATAGATTTCAACAGCTCATTGTGCACCACAACCTAGTGGCCTTGAACACATGGGGTAGGAGAAACTACAGCCACACGTATCAGTTCGATCATGCAGGCGGTCAACATCGTACCCAAATCGATTTCATACTATGCAGAGCTCAGCATGGAGACCCCCTTGCCAAAGGAGCCCGCACAATACGGGCTCCCTTTGTACCGGAAAAGGGTATGCGACATTTTCCCATCCTTGCATCCATGCCTAAGCCACAGCCCCCAAAGCAGGCTCGGACCAAACAATCCTCCGTGGCCGCCAAGGAGGTTATGTCGCATTTGCGAAATCTTCCACACCTTGAAGAGCAGTTCCAAACCAGGATGTGTCAGCTCATGCCTCCGCCGAAGGCCATTCAAGGCGACCCTGCTCAAGTGCTAAACAGGGTCATACTGCAGGCCTGGAAGGATGTAGGCCCCTCGGAGGTTTCTCCGCCTCCGCAGAATCCTCCACGCAAGGAGGGAGGATTAGTCCGGCAGCTCTGGGCACTGCGCAGGCTAAGATCCCAGCCGCCAGGTTCTCACTCGGTCTTGAGGGGTTGGTTTCTGGCGACTAAATTGTCCAGGCTGCAGAAACAACTTCGTAAGGCCTGTCGTGATCGCAAGCGAGAAAGGGTAGAAACATTGCTACAGGAGGCGGAAGCCTCGCTGTTTCCCTCTACCATCTTCTCTGTGGTAAGACGGCTAGCTCCTAAATCCAGAACTATGAGAGTACAGCTCAGGAATGACCAGGGCTCGCTCTTAGCGGGGAAGGAAGAATCGGAGCATATTGCAGCCTTTTTAAGAGGAGTGTACCACAGCCGAGACATTACGCAGCTCCCACCGGCTTCTGGCATAAATGGAGTTCACTTCTCCTCTGAAGATCTGAAATCAGCTCTAGCGAAGATCAGCCCGAGCAAAGCGTTGCCAGCCGGATTCGCACCAGCCCGTCTCTGGAAACTGGCAACAAATCAGGTTGTGTCTGCCCTCCTACCAGCCGTGAATCTGAGTGCCTCGGCTTTACATGAGGACTGGCATAAAGTTCAGCTTCACCTTATTCCCAAAGTCCCCATCGTTCGAGAGCCCAAAAACCTACGGCCAATCGCTCTACTGCATCCGGGAAACAAGATCCTAGCAATCATGCTAGCACACAAAGTGGAGCCCAAAATAGAGAGCTATCTGCGGGAGGTGCCGCAATGGGCTTATCTCAAGGGCCGCTCAACGGCAGATGCACTTGAGTCAGTATGCTCACACTTCCTTCAGGTGAGGGAACTCATTGCAACCGGATCCCCCTCCTTGCCTCAAAGGTTTCTAGGTGGCCAGCCGCATAGGCTAGTTGGAGGTTTGTCGATCAGCCTAGACATCAAAAAGGCCTTTGATAGCCTGCCCCATAATTTCCTCTACGACGCAATGACCGAAGCTGAGTTTGACCAACTGGAAATCAACTTAGTGATGCATCTGCATGAACGTGCTTGCCTGCAGGTGGGCAGATCCACTGAATCGGCAGACGTCTATTTAGGAACGGGAGTCCGCCAGGGATGCTCACTCTCCCCATTGCTTTGGGCTTTGATTACGGGGAAAGTGTACCGAATGTTTCAGGCAGAGTTGAAAATTCAGTCTCTTCCGGAGGGCCTTACCAACATCTTCGCTGATGACTTTTTCGGCAGCTGGGCGGTCCAGGACTCTCTAGGCTTTGCAAGAGCAATTAGAGCCGTAGGAGTGCTGGTCACTACCCTTCAAACAGCTGGACTCCAGCTCAGCATGGAGAAGACAGTCATCCTGCTGGCATTAGGGGGCACCAGCGCGCCTTCGGTCCTTGCAAAGCACAGAAAATACATCGAGGATGTGCCCCACCTAGTCATACCGGTAGGTCAATGTAGACTCCCCTTCAAGATAGTCGCCACACACCGCTACCTAGGCGCCAAGCTGGCCTACAAGGGATTTGAGCTACTAAACCTGCGGCACAGACTGGATGTCTCATGGGGCAGCTTCTGGCGTCTGCATCACATATTCAAGGCCAGATCCTTGAGCCTAGGCACCAAGGTCAGGTTATGGAAGGTCTGCGTATTCTCAGTACTCAGATACTCTCTGCACAGTGTAGGTCTGCCTTCGCAAGGGCCACTTCTTATCCGTCAGGCAGTAAACAGACAACTAAGAATGATAGCCCGCTCACCAGCTCACCTCTGGCATGTACCTTCCGCAGAGATCCTCCAGCGCCTTAAGGTAGAGGACCCGTGGTATGTGTTATGCCAACAGTTGCCGAGTACCCAAACCAGATCACAGCTCTTTCTTAGCAGAAAAGGAATTGGACCCTGGCTGGAGGTGTTACAACAAACCTTCCGGTACTCCTCCGCTGAACGTGATGCAAACCTCCGCACAGGTTCTGCAGAGCATCACTTACAGGACCTAGACGAAGATAGAAGAGCCTATGCGCCAAGGGAGCTGAGGTGCAGCCACTGTCAACGGACCTTCGGTTCTCTAGGGGCACTCAGGGTGCATGAAAGGGCCGCGCACACAGTGGCACCTTCGACCAGCGAGATAACAGAGCAGGAACAGCCGAACCTGACTGCCACAGCACCTCATGAGAACAAACCGCTACAAGCGGATCCAGAAAAACACCGACATAGGCGCCAGGTCCAGGCACATGTGGAGGATGCCTCCATGCAGATTGCACTGCCCGCTGAATTGCAGGGAGCGGATCCGCAAACGAGGTTCGTGTGGCTGCACTCCTCGCAAGGGTTATGCATATGTAGGCACTGCCATCGGTCCTGCAACTCATGGGATGACCTAAAAGTGCATATTTTCACCAAGTCATGTATCGCACTCTATCCAGATGGCAGTGAACTACAGCCTCCTGAGCCAACAGAGACAAGCCCAGCTGTGTACTGGGACAGTCAAATCTCGGAGTGTGTACATGAGGGATGGGAGAAAATAAGTAGCTGCCTGAAAGCACGGGGATCCCAATTGAGCCAATACTGCCCCATCTGCAACCAGTGGTTGATCCGTTTTCGTGGCATCACTCAGCATGTAAAAGCCTTCCATCCTTGGGCCACTACAGCGCTGGAGCAATCCCGCAGCTCAGCTCAAAGTCAGAGGAGACAACTCATCCTGTGCTCCCCCTGCCGCTACTGTGGAAAGGCCTTCAAGTGTCATCAGACAAAGCACGCTGCGGAATGTACCGTAATACTCCTAGCGAAGTTTCTCACTGCATTGTGGTTACCTTCCAGCCCGCAAGCTCTGCAGGATGGACCTGGAGGGAGTTTCACGCGACGAGCTCATGGAAGCGGCAGCGGAATTACAGCACATTCAAACCATGGCTCTTCAGGGTCAGCACTTCTTTGGGCCAGCTCTGGGTCCGTCGACCGCCATGCCAGCTCTCACTCCGACGTCTACCATGGAGGTTCAAACCCCTCCGAGACACTCAGGGACTCAGCAGCAACCCCGCCCCAGCCAGTTCCCCTCGATGCCCAAGTACCTCAAAACCAACGGCAAGGGCACGGACCAGGGCAAGGGTCAACAACACGAGACCTCATCGGAGAGCCAGCAGCAGACCCAACGAGGACGCACCAGGCCACAGTTTCAGGGTCAACCGAGCAATGCGCAAACAAGCCGCTCAGGCAACCCACGCTCCAGACCTTCTGGAAACGACAGCCTGGTGGAGCACATGGCCCAGTTGCTCATCCGGCACGACAACTTTTGGAACGGGATGCAGATGTCCACCGGGTGGATCATGTTTCTAGGCACAGCTCCGCCACTTACAACACTGCCACTCCTTCATCAGATTGGCACCGAATGGCATCGCATGAAGGCCGAGGAGCCAGCAAGCCTACAGCAGCCAATGAGGGTCATCTTGTACCAAACATGGGCCAACGAGATGCGCAAGCGGGTTCACGAACTGCAAACAGATCAGGACAAGATGCAGGAGGCTGTCCGCAGGGAAATCCTGACCGACACGGGCCACTTCAAGTTTGTTCAGTGGAACAAGGAGGCACAAGCCCTACGCGAGGTACCCAGCATCGCTCCGTTGAGTATACAGGAGGTTCTCTCCCTCCTGGACGAGTCCATAGTGCTCAGCATTGTGGACGGAGTTCTCATCAATTTTCACCCAACCAGGACACTAGCAGAACACATGACAGGCCCGACAGTTACGTTCAGTCTAACAGTGGGCCTTCGGGAGCCGAAGGCGTTCCGCTTCTGGTCAATCATGGAATCCCTTTCGGGGAATGCGTCGCTCCAGCTGGTGGCGACTACCCTTCGCAGGGAACGTCGCCAGCGATCGGCCCTAGCACAGACCATCGCGCAGGAGCTGAGACGTCGGCAACTCTTCAGCATATCTGCAGACTTGCTTTGAGGAACCGTGATAATGAATGTTACATGAACACCGTCATCCTTGCATGTATGTGGGTCTCTGAAATTTATGCCCCGTCTCAGGTCTGGGTGAAAGACACCCTCAGCAGAGATCTGAGTGCCCTAATGCTTCAGGAGGGCCCTACACATATCTGGTCGCGCACACCATGGCGCAGGTACATGAATCGATGGCCTCACTGTGGAAGACAGCATGACGCGGCAGATTTTCTAGGACACTTTCATCAGGAATGTCAGCTTAGGTGGTTTCAAGGCACTTGGGCAGTTCTCACTGATGGTTCCTTGATGGATAGTGGGGGTGTGTGCCCGCTGTTCTTAAATAGGATACTTTCGGACCTGCCTACTGCCCGGGGCGTCTGTCCCCTGCAAAGTGTCATCCATGCGTGGCACTACTCCCTGGGCAGCCCTACCCTAACTGCCGAAGTAGCTTGTGTAGCGATACAGCTGAATCGCTTCAGGACGTCAGGACGCACAGTGAGCAAAGACTTCACGGCAGTAGCACTGCCACGGAGTGTCTCCCTCCCCTGCTGGGTAGAAGGTACAGTGAGTGAGCGTAGCTTTCGCTTAGGAGCAGCTATTGTTCATCTTGGAGAAACCCCAAGCAGCGGACACTACCGTACAGTTTTGCTTGAGCCTACAGGCCGGATGTGGTGGACTGATGATGGTATAGCTGCTTCGCCTGTTACTCGTAATGATGTGCCTGTCATACTTCGCAATGCTTATGTGCTATTTCTGTATCCGGACCCTGGAAGGCAGTAGGTAGGTAGTCAGTCAGTTTTGGCATCAAGCTCTTCTCAGAAAGTAGTTAGCCTGGTGCTCAAGGGCCCTTAGGGGCGACTAGGCTAGGATGGGAGGAAGGCAAAACGCCTTGCAGCACAGCTGCCGCGCAAAGCGTGCCCTCTTCGCTGAGCAGACTTCGGACACTGCTGCGAGTGTGAGTGAGT
>CAJNDV010002490.1:855-12597 GCA_905221635.1 Symbiodinium sp. CCMP2456
TACTACTACTACTACTACTAGGGGTATACTACTACCACCGCTGCCGTGGTCGCTACCAGTACCGTAGGTTTGAAATCTTATTCGAGTTAGCCGTCGAAGGAGGAGGAGGAGCCTCCAGCTCCGAGCCCGAAAGCTAAAGCAAAAGGCCGCGCCTCCAAAGATGAGGACTTCGGCTTCCGGACTCGAGGAGCAAGAATTTGGCGCTGTTGAATGCAAAGTTTTTCGCAGGAGCCGGCGGGCAAAGCTAAAGCTAAGGCAAAGGCTAAGGCGGGCGCTTCAGTCTCATGAACACGAACACGAACTCTATTGCATCCGTTGAATCCAGCAGGCTTTGACAGTGCTCAGAAGTGCATGGGGAAAATGACTTGACTATCGCAGAGCACGTTCCAAAGGCTAGCCAGAAGGCCAGCCAAGAAGAGGCGTCCACCTTGCCTACTAGTCTGGATGCCGCATCCTGAACAAAGACGGCACCCCACGCAGCAGTCCAGTCCGGACAGGGCAGCAATCGAAACCCGCTGTAAGGACATCACTCCTGCAGATGGCGAGATCTTCTACGAAGATGGTGAGTGGAGCAGAGCCCTTGGACTATCCAGGGGCTACCGAAAGCGGCAGTGATAAATTTTGAATCTCTGCATGATGGGCTGGCTGGAAGGTGTGGAGTACGCAAAGTCTGGCCGCTCAACGTGCAGAATCTCTCAGGAGCACTGCATCGGCAAGCTCTAGGAAGCCTTCGCGAGTCTTCTTACGCTTGACAGAGCCAGCCGCGGGCCAGGAGAAAATTCCAGCCGGGGTTCTCAGGCCAGGAATGTGGTCAGGGTACGGAGCGGATTTAGCTTGCAAAACAAACTACTCGATGGGCACAGGTTCGGCAAAACGGTAAAGTCCGACTCATTCGATGGCAACATGACCATATGGTACCATGCCGCTGCCCTATTGTGCCTTGGTCGAGGGACATCGGTTTCTCTGTTTCTTGACCCCTTTTTCTTGCATTGCATCCAAAAGCCCTAAGCAGAAGAGAGCATCTTGAATGCCAGGTCGGGGAACATCCTGCCAAGCTCGGTGAACATAGTCTCGGGATTTTCGAGTCTGAAGCCCGCTGACCAGAAGGACCTGCTGAGCTCTCGCATACAGATGCAGTTCTGTAGCTCTTCCTGTGTCATCATCCACCTTCTCGACATGAGGCCATCGCGAAGATCATCCCCAAAGGGGAGGGCGCAGGAGCCAGTGATTCAAAGCTGTCGCCCGTCCGCAAGATTTTGCGAAGCGCGCTGGTCTTCCACCTGCCCCGCAGACTTTGCATTCTCAGGGCCACGCAGGGCAAAAAACTGCACGAGGTCTTAGACGTCTTGAATCAGCCAAGCGCCAAGTCGTGGTTCACCAGGCCTTGATTAGGATGCGATTATGTGCACCACCGTGACCGCACAAGAATCAGAACGGACCGACGATAGCGCAAGAAGAGCAGGTGCAAAGGATTTGTGTACTTGGCTACACAGGACAGTTCGAGTGTGTGGTGATTGACTTGGCCTCCACACTCCCTTCCTGCCTCCACGCAGTTGCAGCAGCTCCTGTTCGGTGTTCGGAAAAGATCATGTGGGATCCATACGGATCCCTCGCTCAGGATGCAGCCGAAGCAGCTCGGCGAGATGGCAGCGAGATGCTCAGATTTGTCTTCCAGTGCATACCGCCTTCTTTCACGTTTGATGCCTCGCAGACACATGTAGCTCAGAGGCTTTGAACAACTACCCTTCGCAGAAGCTGCATGTTTCTAGCAGCTTGACTGCAAGAGCCTGTGATGTGGTGAGGCTGCATTGCTGGAGCATTTTGGTGATTCATGGGGAGCACTACAGTTGCCACGTCAGTCCAGCCCCAGCTTGAATGGTAGGGGCAGGAACAAGTTTGGAGTAGACGCCCGACAAACGTCTTCATGGGCGTGCCCGATGATGGCGACTTATCGTGTGAGGGCATGTGCTGCGATCTTGCGCAAGAGGGCAAGGTAGAACTTTCAGGTCTTGATGTATTCAATGTATTCTTTCCTGACAGATGAGGCACCTTGGCGCAGCTGTGCGCAGATGGCATCTTATTTGGTGCGACGCAGCCTTGCGAGGTCTGCAAGGACTCGGACAGCCAGTATGCTTTGAGTAGGGCCTTGAAGCAAGGCAACGGATTAGTGCAGATATCCTCTGCGAAACTGCATGAGAGATCTTGCAACGCGGCAGGATCACGGAAGGGCCGGTACCATCCTCCTGGATGGAGAGGTGTACAAATGCCATTTGGACAATCAAACTTCAAACTGTGGTTCATTTAAGTGGCGCGCAAATTTCGAATTCAGAGGGCGAGGCAGTTGCTGGACAATGAGGCACCGGATGGATGACAGACCACTTGAAATGTGATTTCCAGAAGCTTGGATGCACCGACTGGTGGCCTCTTTAACTGTAGCCACCTACTCGAGAAATCTTGACACCCTCCAAGGACCCAGAGCCCGGGGCGCGACATGTGGCAGCTAACCCCGGCAGCCGAACAGCATCCTGGCCATCTGGGCCATGCACACTACACTGTTTTTGCGGTGCCGTTTGCATAGCCAGATTGAAAGTCCCGTATAGAAATGTGAAGTTGAAGCATGCTGGATTCATGCGTCCGGGGATTTCTCATCGCTGCTGTCCTCAGACCTGTATCCCAGGGCAGCAAACGGCAAGCTGGGCAAGCTGAAGCTGAAGGCAGAGATCGGAGAAGCCAGGGACCAAAGCGGCTTTCTTTGCCCTGGTCTCTGCAGAGGTGGGAACCCGACTCTTCGCCACGAAGATGTCCGCGGATGGCACAATGCCCTCCCAGCGACTGGGGCATGCAACGGGCGAATCGAGTTTCGAGATCCGCGTATTTTTGCAGGTTCCGACCGGCAACTAATTGCAGACGACTTTGAAGATGTCAGGTCGAGCTCCAGCTCGCAAGCAAGGCCGCCCCTGCTGAACTTGAGCGTCTACGTGTCCAAGGCCATGGTTCAGGGAGAGATGCCAAGACATCCCAAGTGCATCTGGAAGGACTTCTCAGCTGACGAGAGGAAGGAGATTGAAGAAACCGGGCTGCAAAGAGTGTCGAAGCCTCGTTTTCACCCCCTTCCACGTCCGGACAAGCAAGGGGCTCGTGAAGTCTCACATGGGCAAGATCTGCACGACCATTACGAAGGCCACCCCGGAAAGTCTGGTCATGAAGATGGGAGAACCAGCACTTTCAGAGGCAACGTGCTTCGTTGTGTCCTCCCCCGAGCTTATTCAATCGGACACCGAGGAAAAGGAGGCACGAAGCAGCAAAGAGTTGGTGCTGGGTTTTGTCCGTACCAGTAGCTTCCATAAGGTGGTCGCCACAGTCCCATCATCCTCGCCCTATGCCCAACGCATGCAAGCTCGCCGCGCTTGGTACTCTAGCACTTGTCGTGACAAAAAGTATTCTTATTCAGCAAGCAGAGCGGCGTGTGGTGGTGGTCAGTGGACACAGTAGCCGCACACGCGTCCGAGGCACTTGCGGTCTTTGGCAGGGGTGTTGGTATGTCATGTGTTGGTGGTGACTAGTAGTCGTGATCGGAGTTGTAGTGGGAGCAGGCACGGAGTCCACGCAGGCATGTAGCTTCATCTTCGGAAAGTCTGTCTCTTCGGGAGCTTACCATATGCTGCATGTGCCGATCTCTTTAGGGAATTTACGGCGAAGGAGCCCGCAACCGAAGGGTGCTGTCTAGACTCTGCAGTGGGGCAGCGCTGGTCCGAGCCAAAGCTTGTGGAGGCAGCCAAGAGTGATGGTGTCCCTGGGGTCGAGAAGAGCTTCCTTGACAACCTGAAGGTGAGATATTGCATGATGTTACCTTTGGATCTGAAGCCTCATGCCATCGAGTGCCAGTCAGCTCCATTGACTCGGCCTGCAGGCCGGAACCACCACCGACATGACTGCGTGGACCTGCCACGACTTTACAAAGACTCTTGCCGTGGGCGTGTCTGCCAGATCACTTCGATGATGCACGGGCAGTCGGCGTCAGCAGCTGGTGTAAAACATGCAATTGTCATTTCAGGCATCTACTCTGGGGTGAAGCACCCCGCATGCAGGGAACTTGGTGTGTGCGTAACACTTCATTGAATGCAAGGTCTAAGTAGGATGTTGGGCACTGCATTCCGGTTGCCATAGGTTCAGAGCCATCGCAGAAACGGGCACGGCTAAGACTGTTTGAGCCCAAGACTGACATTCGGGTCGTAATCCACTCTTTGATTTCCTCGTTCCTTACTGATGTTCCGCAGGCGAGATGACGAGCTTGCCATAGTTTGCCGACATGCATGCACTCAGGTTGAAAAGGAAGGCGTTGCAATGGACACAGACATTGGAGAGCTGATCGAACGAGCTCATGTGCTGATCGACAGGCCCTTAACAGCAGAAAACGATGTAGAGCGCCCAAAAAGAGCCGCCTAATGAAGGCTTGGGCTTTTTCTTTGCGACCAGAGAGAAGCTCTCCGTTCTTTCAGGCCGAAGAACCGCGTGTACAGCGAGACCTTGAGCCTCACGGACATGACCTCGGGCTCCAATTCCTTCTACAAGCGCGGAGCCCTGCCGCTGCGGGCTGTGCTCTGGAACGGCCTGTCAAAGAGCTCCCGTGTGCCTAAGAACTAGCCGTCGTGATAAACACAGGGCAGGTGTTCCCGAGCCAGTGAATCGCCCCAGGCTTTATGTGCTGGAGTCTGACAAGGAGCGGAGCCGCAGTTGCTCTGGTCGTCGTGGCAGATGGCCACTCAGTGAAGGACTCCGGCGGCAGCTGCTACTGGGTGTGGAGGAAGTGGGGTCGCATAGGCCGGACCAGCTTGACAGGATGTCGGCGTCTCTACAACTAGAAAGATCTTCAGCACAGGTGTGAGCCAGGGTGGCACGAAGCTTGAGGAGCTTGTGCCCCAGCGATCCTTGGGTGCTCCAAGCCATCTTGTCGGTTTGTCCTAGAGGTTCCATTCCGACCAAGCAGCAGCCGTCCGGCAGTTCAGCAAGCTCTATCTCGAGTGGTGCTTAGCAACCTTCTTTCGGCACAAGAATGGGAGCTGATGTGGTTGTCCGCAGCGCTTCTGCTTCGGTGCAGTGCTCACAGGACAAAACTGGAAACACTTACGGCCACAAGCCCTCGGAGTTTGTGTGGCCCGGCTGTGCGATCTCCTAGCAGTTCCTGTATGTCCTGGCCCGTGACAGATGTAAAGTATAAGTTGACCGAGGCAGAAGCCCGGAAAGTTTAGCCGCGTCGATGTGGCACACAAGGCCGAGCCCGTGGGCCTCGTGTCGGTCATTGATGGGCCCCGAACCCTGTTCCTCACTAGGCATTGCAGAAGAAGAAGCAGAAGACCGACGAAGAGGACTCGCGAAGATTCGATGCTTTCGTAAATGAGATACGCGACGGGATGTGACGAGGAGCCCGAACCGTCACAAGACGAAGTTCAGGATGGGGCTGCTACTGACAAGAGCCGTTGTTGTTGCAATCCCCGGTTCAAACCTGACCAAGAGCCAAGAAATGCGTCTGTAGACTAGCTCAACTGCCTGCAAAACAGTCAACTTTCCGCAGCCGACTTGCACCCTGTTCTGAGGACGGCCAGCCTTTGGGTCAGCTGTCCAAGGCCTCTCGGTCTTGAAGCCTGCAGTTCCAAGCGCAGACTGTCTCCCTCTGTCCCGAAACCTCAGAGATGTGGGCAGCGGCAGGCCCGTCTCTTTCTCTCTGCTTCGCCAGGCAGCTGTCGAGAAGGGAAACGCTGTCCTTGCCGCGGGCTCTGTGAGTCTGTGAGAGCGCGCTGTGGGAACAGGTATCACTTCAACAGGGTCTGCGACATAAGTTTTTCTCGGCGCAGGATCTCCACGTTCACATTGACATGTCTAAGTCTACCCAGTGGCCCGAGGACAAGATCGAGTCCATTCTGTCCGAGGTTGTGGAAGGTTCCTTTGAAATCTTGCCTTTCCCTGCCCTCACCACACGGCCTTGTCAGGATGTTCTCGTGAGATCAGTTCGAACTTTGGTGCCTGTCGTGTGGACGGTTCTGTCTTTCATGCCAGACTCGAGGAGTGTTACCTGTTGCGGTATCTGGTCAAAAAATGTGGCCTCCACACGCCATTAGAGCTACCAGTGGCGCATGAAGCCTAGCCTGCATATGTGGACGCGGCCAAAACATAGACGGGTTGCGTGCGGCCTCTACATGCCCAAACCCGACCAACACGCGTGCAAATAGCAAAGCTCGGAGCAGCCAGTCTCTGCCAGAGTTTGTGTGCAGCTCAAGCCTCGGTTGATGCCCATGGGTGTCAGGAGCCCCACTGAGCCCGGTCCAGAAGGGGAAGGTCAAGGCTGAATCCGCGGAGCTGGGGGCTTAGAGAACTTACGGAGTCTTCCTGCCTGGATGCGACCCCTTATCTCGTGGTGAGCCCCACGGTAGGTTCTATGCCCTCATTCCGCACAACTTCGGCATCAAGGCACCTCCGCCAATCGACACACAGGAGCCTAGGGCCTAGACTTGATTCTCTACCTGCGGCTACCTTGACTTGCTACTCGTAGGACCTCCTCGGAGCTGAGCGTGCCCTCCTCCAGTTCTACTTGCGTCTTTCCCTTAAATGTCCAGCGTAGGCGTAAATCGCAAAGTGTGACTGTCGGACACACCGAAATGCCACGCAAGGCATGGGTTTCGAGGAGATCGGCGGAGGAGAAGACGAGGAGTTCAATCACGGCTTTCCGTGCAACAAGGTTGCCTGACATTGTGACATTCAGGAGAAACTCACACCGATCTCCGGAGTCATGCAACTTGAGCTGCCGGGCACGCTGCAAGAGGGCTGCAAGGGCATTTGTGGCAAGAAGGCCAGCGACCGGAGTTACCTACGCTACCCAACTGCGATGCTGGCACAGCACGGGAGGATGTGGATAGCTGCACCAAGAAGGGCAAGGTTCTGGAGGCGGGACCTCTGGCAAGTGAGAGGATAGGCACGGTACCCACAGGCTTCGTTAAGGCAGTTCAGACATCGCCTTGGCTGTGTTCCGGCCTTTGTGCTCATGGGCTCGCTGTTGCGCAGAAGAAGAAAGCTGGCAAGCCACTGAAGCCAATGGACCATGAACTGTATGGAGCCATTCTGCCTGTGACCTAGTTGCTGAGCCAGTGTGTGCAGTTGCCCATCAACAACCCCCATTTATTGGCATACCCGGTCGCGTGACGGAAGGGTGGCATGGGCCGCGACGTCTGATGTCAGCGGCAGTGAGAAGCATGTCTGAGGATGTACACCGGCAACGCCATCTACCAGGCTCTAAACAAGGCGCGCTGTGCACAACCCTACAGACTGCAGACACCAGAGAGTACCGTCTCAAGAAAGAGTGCTGAATTCTTCCTGGCCAGGCCCTGCGCGACGAAGATCGAGACAAGGCCAGGGCATGCCAGGGCCATGCACACCTGGGACGCAGACACCCTGACCGTGAACCATCGTGAACCTAAATCCCTTCTTCCAGGTCGGCTCCTACTTCCCGTACCTACGCATGCTTTTCGAGGCCTGTGGCAGGCACGGTCCGGCACGGTGCGCACGCGAGGCTTTTGTGGAAGCTGAGTCAAGACTCTGAGAGGCTCCCAGTTCGAAAAGTTACTCTCTGGCGCGGAGTTGGAGTTGACCTCTTTGACCAGTACAAGGCTCGCACCGTTCGCTGCGATGCTGACAGGCTGCGGGGCCTCCGACGGTTTCTTCCTGCACTTTCTGCCCATGCGTTGGCTTGCGTGGTAGGTTGGCAGCACCATCACATGGTGGGGTGTTTCAAGCTGTACCTCTGACGAGAAGGCACGTGCACGTGGGAATCTATTTCAAAGGGATGTCGGACAATGACTGCTGCAACATGATCAGGAATCCCCTCGTTGTAACAGTCTTGTGCAAGTGAAGCTTGCACCCTTCCGAAGCAAGGTCGCAAAGAACTTTGCCAGCGGCTGCGCAGGACCGTTAGTTTCTCAGACTCCGCAGCTTTTCCTCGCGACTGCCTGCAGGCATGTAGCTTGAAGCTTAGAGACCATAGCAGTCGCGAGAAGTTGGCAGAGCTGGGACCAAGCTTTGCATCTTGCAGATCAGGTCAACGCTCCTAACAGTTGAGACGCAGACGGCGTGTGAAATTTCCGAGGCTGGCCTTGCATACGGCTTGATTCAAGTGGGGATGATAGCTCCGCCCAGTTGAGCTTCTACTCCAACGAAGCAGAGAGCATCTTGCTTCCCGGCACCCAGCTCAAGGCCAGTTGGCAAGATCGGCTTCGAGTCGCTATCACTGCACTTGCCAGGTCCTCGATTCCTACAAGAAGGGGAAGACCGCCGGGCACTTGGCGAGCCATTGGAATGCCACTGGAATGCCTTGCATCTCAGCATAAGCATGATTACCCTTGAAAACCCGTGATATGCATGACATGGCATGACCATCCTTGCAATAACAACCCGTGGTCCTGCCGCAAGACCGGTTCATGCCACGTGAATTGCATCCATTTTTGTGGATTAAGGTTTAGGGGTTGGAGGTCAGGGCTGCTTAGGGCAAGGTTCTGGTCTGCTCCACGCACAGGCTTTCATCCGCCTCCAGGAGGTTGGCCGGCAGGTAGGATGAGGCTGGATGAGCTGCATTCGGCGCCTAGAAATCCCATCCATCACTTCAGAAATCTCTACACGGCCGTACAGTCCAGGAGAGCTCTCAGACCTCAGCGCGGTCGCTGAAACGACCTCGCGCTTTGTTTTATTGTCCCAGTGCTTCGCTGATGTCTGGATGTGCGACCTGGCAGTGATTGCCGGGCCGTATTTCGTTTATGTTGGAGAGCATTTGCATGCCATGGCTGATACGCAGTTGTAGCGGTGGTGCTTGTAGAAGCTCAGGCCATGCGTCGGATGCGTCTCAGCATGTCGCACTTGCTCCCCATGCGTAGGTCCACCTTACATGCCAGCCCGCGGGAAGCTGCGGGCTTCAAGTTTTTGTAAGGTTTCGTGTAGGGATGAACTGGTGACATCCAGCGAGATCAATAGACTCATGCGTTGATATACAGGATGCTGCTGTTCATCCCTTCTGGAATTGCTGTTGCTTCTGTGGTTGCCCCCCTGTTTTCTTCTTGAGGGCATGTGGATAGGTGAGGGGCATCTCGAAGTCACGCCAAAACGGTGTGCAACCGAGCGCTGCGACCTTTAACTTCCGTCGTGCCACACAGTGCAGTTGCGCGCCTCGCGAACGTTGGCTCTTTTGCCTCAGTGGGGCAAGCCCCCCAGAGCCATCTAAGAGCATCACTTTCAGCACTGGTCTTAGACGTCCAGATTCTGCGGACGAGGTGCCATGAACTTACAGGGATGGATACCGCTGATAGTTCACAGCTGGAGGAGTTGATTTGCATTGAGATGTCTAGACGGGCATTATCGGGCATTGCTTACGTCACCTGAGCTTTGTGAATTCAAGCTCCATGGCGCCCTCGCAGGACTGTTTTCTTTCATCCTGCAACTCTAAAACACGGATGGTGGCTACTGTGCAAAGCTCTTGCCTGTCCCCGAACCCTGAAAGCATGTTCTCATGTCCCTCGCCACAATCGGTTTAAAACGCAGTGCAAGTGATGCAGGCTGCAGCGTATCTCCTACTCACGTACAATGGCCGTGGCAGTGCTTGAGTTGTACAGTACGGTATCTTTGCTGTGCGGGATTCTTTGACCCAACCATCACCTGGTAGCAGTAGAAGAGACTGAACACGTATGTAGGAACAGTGCCGGAATGGGATGCAAAACCTGTTTCCCTGTGAATCGGCACTGCGGGGACTGGCACTTCCGCAGGCATTCCACAAGCATTCCTGGTACATGTTATGGCATCTTCATATCGGCAAGCCGCTAAGTTCTCCGACTATCCGCCTCAGTTTTCTTGCACATTGTGTCAGAACGTGCGGAGCTGTGAATTCGGCCAGCCTTCGCCTTCAGGAGGACTTCGATTCTCTGAAGGATGAGAAGGACAAGCTGGAGGACGGGGGTAGGGAGTGTACCAGAGCCGTGGTGCGTTGCGCCCTCCTTCGGACACAAGCCAGTTCTCCTATGTTCTCCTAGACAGCTCCTAGACTGCTCCGGCGAGAGCGGAGATTGAGATGCATTCGGGTGTTGTGCACTTGTGAGATCTTGTGAGCACGCACATAGAGCAGGGAGTCGAGCAGCTCTTCGTGAGATCTCCGTTTTGCACTATCTGATCGTTCCTTATGCTTTATATAGTATAGTAGTATAGTATATTCGACTATATCATATAGCCCAACACTGCGCAAAAGCCCCGAGGGTTGTGGCTCGGGTGGGCCACCCGGGTACGCGCGGGTGGATCGGGATCCACTCCAACGGCGGCAGGATCTCTTTCGCGAAGTGCGAGTGTGCGAGGGTGTGAATGCCGCTCCGGCGGTCGCGGAGTGCGAGTGTATCTATCTGCTCTCGGCTCTGAAGAGTTGCGCTTCGCGCTGACCCGTCCATGCAGCAAAGCATCGCCGAACCGTGAATCAGCAAGAGGTGACGTCCGTCGTTGCGACGAAACGGAGCATCCATGGCCTTCACAGAACATCGTAGAACGCGTAAGGCGATGTATCAAGACTTTGGAAAAGTACTCCACATACACACATGCCATCGAAAGGCAACATTATGGAAGCAGTCGAACCCTGTCTCGTCTGGTTTCTGGGTCGTGCTGCAAAGGCCGCGCTGAAGCAGGAGCAGGACAAGCGCCTCGCAGAGCAGCAAAGGCTCAAGGCCCCGCCCGCCGCCTGCAAGCCCCGTTCCGGCACCCATCACTTTCTTTCACGGCGCATCCAGGAGAGGACGCGGGAGACGTTCCAAAAGCTGAAAGATGATTGCAACGCGAAGGCCGCAGTTTGTCCTTCCACGGGTCCACGACGACTTGGGCTTGTAGCAAAATCGCAGCTGACTGAAGCATTTTTGCTGAGCCTTGGAATGCAGGTGCTCGCGCTCAACCAAGAGCTCGAGAAAGCGAAGGCTGTCGGACGAGTTAGGTAGTGTTCTGCCAGAGTCGTTGCAATCGACTCCTGACACGCCCACCCAGTTTCCTACATTCTGCATCCGGGAGGAAGTGTTAACGAAGATAACGAAGTGAAGCTGAAGAACCGCCCCTAAGTCGGAGTCGGTGCACGGCCAGGCCGACTCCAACGGCTCGCCAGACGTGAGCGCCCTTCAGACAGTGGCTCAGCTGCAGAAGGATCGACGCGGCTCGGAGCAGATGGCGAGTTTAGGAGTCAGGTCAACACAATCGGAACGTTTTGCTTCCTCTCCGTGTAAGGAGCTGGACGCGGCTAAAGCTGAGGTGGCAGAGGCTTCTGCTGCATCATATCTTCATGCTCCCCCAGCCTCTCGAAGCTTAATGCTCCACGGAGTCCATCTCGGTGTGAACGTGGCAGGTTGTTGATTTGCGCGCAGAGCTTGCCAACTTGAAGGCCGTCCACCCCAGGGTCCCTGGGTTCTGGGTTGACTTCACTCAGCTCTTTGCAGAGGCGGCTGCAGCTCAAGCCCAAGCTACCTCTGAGCAACTTCAGCAAGAAATTGAGCGGCTGAAAACAGAAGCAGCGGAGGCACAGTGGGAGACATTCAAGCGTGGTGCTTGGGGCACTGCTTAACCCATGCCAGGTGCCGACACTGAAAGCACAGCTGACGGACGTGGAGGCAAGAACGTCTGAAACACAGACTGTGTCTTGTTTTTGCCAGAAAACTCATGTTACAGGCACAGCGGACAGCTGCGCTACAA
>CAJNDV010002492.1:29505-45246 GCA_905221635.1 Symbiodinium sp. CCMP2456
TCGGGACGCGCGTGCTGAGGCAGCTACTGAACAACTGCTATCAATGCACGTTCTTCAACAAGGCTTTCGACTTTTAGCTTATGGTTTGAAGCTTAGGGTTGCTTGGCGTGTGCAGAGCTCCCTGCACAGACCCTACGGGACCTCGGCGAGTAGCTGCTTGACCCGAAGCCGCTCCTGGTCACGGCGGTTCGGGCTTAGGGAGCCTCTCCACTTTCTTGATGTGCCCTCTGCCGAAAAGCTGGAAGCTGAAGATTGAATAGCAACGGGCGAGTACCGGACAGATAACCTAATAAATTAGGGAGAGCGAAGGGACATGAACCTTGTTCCGTCGCCCAGCTTTCTCCTTTACTCCCAGTCCCCTTCTCTTTTGACGTTCTTGTCAGAAAGTTCTGCTAAGAGTGGAGGACGGAAGGAATGACAATGAGGGAGGGAGTCGGAGAGAGCATGCGATAGAAGAGAGAAGAGAAGCATGACAAATCCAGAGACAGAGAGAGAGAGAGATAGACAGTATAAAACACGAGACTCAAAAAGGAAAGATTGCACGGTAGACGCGAGGCAGGCGTCCTAGCTTTCCTCCGCCCACGTCATTGTCCTCGGCCTTTGGGCCTTTGCCCCACCTGGACACCCTGTCTCTACTCGGGCGAAGAGAGAGAAGCGGGAGAAAAACAATGATGAGAGAAACCTATGGCTTAATCAGACACAAAGAGACAGCGACAGGGGAGAGGTGAAGTGAAAGGGAGTTGGAGACAAAGGTCGAGAGAGAGAGAGAGCGAGCGCGAGAGCGAGCGCGAGAGCGAGAGTGAGAGCAGCAGGAAAACAGGGCGGTAGGAAGGCAAAACGAGCTGGAAGGAGAAGAGAGAGAGAGAGAGAAAGAAAGCAAAAGCGAAGAAATATGGTGGGTTCGGACGTGCTTTCGCTGGAGGCATCGCTTTGATTGTTTGAATTGTCCGAAGAATGCGGAATGGCCGAAATGCCTCCGTCTATCTTGCTCGCTTATTTCTCTTGAGTTCTCCCTCTCTTTGCTTGTCTGGTTGTCCACCAACTATTGGAAGGTGGAGGGGCCACAATCGCGCATCTTTTAGTATCCAAGATGATTCCCCCATGGAAAAGGCTGTGCGCCCAAAGCCAAGCCAAACATCTCTCAGCTCCGCAATCAAAGCGATCCTACTCGTTTTCACTTCCTCTCGGTTCTGGTCCAAGAGAGCCACGGAAGGGAAAGCCGGTAAGTGATCAAGACAAACTGTTTCCTGGCTATCTGCTTCCTTTCGCTCTGCCTCACTCAAAGCACAACCCAATTCGAGCTATGGGATTTGGGGGCTAAGGATTGAATCCAAAGTCCTCAGCCTCCTTGATGCTGGTGCGGAGCTTGGCGATGTCCTGTGCAGAGGGCCGCGGAGTTTGGGTTAGCCTGGTGCGACACAGCTCACGTCTTCAAGCGGCCAGCAACACTTTTTTCAAAATAAGGACGTCTGAATCGATGTCGCCAGCCAGAAGAGACCCTTTGAACCATGCTAAAGGTAGATCTGTAACCGCTCATCTGGAAGCTTTCCTAATTCAGTCGCACCCTTATTAAACCGCGTGAAGTCAGAATCCAGAAGTTCCAACCCTGGAATGCTGAGGTCTTGCTCTTAGGTGCCCCTTTGCAGAAGGCATGCACACTTCGACGTTGCCTGCTGCATGTTGTTGACCTGCAGACTGCAGTTGTTGGGGGTGAATGCGTGTAGGTTTAAGGGCGAGGGCATTGAGTGACGGCGGTGCAAAGCTTAGAGTGAAGCTTCGGAATGGCATGGGAAGCACAGCAGGAGCCTCGGGAATTTCGGATTAAAGAAAGTTAAGGTCATCACCAAGCCCTGAATTCAATCTCTGACCCGTAACCAGTCGTCGAAGCTTGCCATAGCCGTCATCTCGATGCACTGATCTAGAATGTCTGATTTGAGTGGCGACATGCTTCCAGTGAAGATTTGGTCGAAGTGGGTTCATTAGTCGAATTGTCGCTGATGCTGTCAGGTTGACATGATGCCCCTATGCCTTAGATCGTAAACTGTGACACCTTGCTTGTTGAAGAGCTCAACGCAGCTATTTGGCTGGCTTGGGATTGCGTATGCGTGATTCACGCCGGCTTACACGTTGAATCAGAACACGAAGTAACCATGTTGAAGACAAACGACTCGTGGAAAAAGCACATCGACACTAACAACAATGAAAAACCAGCAACCAGAACTTCAATATCAGCAGTGGATGAGGATGAGGACGAGGGTGCTACCTACTCCCTACTCCCTACTGCCCTACTGCCTCCTGCCTACGGCCTACTGCACCACATACCACCTACGACCTGCCGCCTGCCACCACCACCTACCACCACCTACCACCACCTACCACCACCTACAAGCACCTGCTAACACCTATACTACCACCTACGACCACCTACTACCACCTATACTACCACCTACTACCACCGATACTACCACCGATGCTACCACCTATACTACCACCTACCACCACCTATCTCCCCGGCCAGGGGCCTGTGGGGCGCACTACCTAGTACTACCTAGTACTACTACCACCGGCTACTACCTACTACCTACTACTTCGCCCACGTTTGCGAGCGGCCATCCCGCTGCCGGGCTGCCGGACCCGCGTCTGCAGGCGCCCGAGCTCGCCGCCGGAGCCGCCGTGGGCCCCAGCCATGGCGAGCTTCTTCAGCTCGGCCTAGGCTAGGGCGCTTTTCTGGGGCCCTCGCCTTCCTTGCTTGGGGGTTCCGATGGTTCCGATGGTTCCGGGTTTACAGAGAGCCTTCGGGCTTTAGTCTTGTTTTGAGAAGGTTTAGGCTTCGGGCCTCCCCCAACCTGATCCCTCAGTCCAATCTGCTTGTAGACTGTTTTGCTTCGGCTCGGCCTCCTCGCTTGCTCCTGCCTGTCCTTAGGGGTGAGTTTGGAGCCCAAAACAGAGCACAACGTTCAGTCTACAGCGCCCGAGGCCATTCCGCTCGTCCCGCCGAGTGAAAATCGTGATCTTGAATTCCTCAGTTCCGTTCCAGCCACAGTGCCGGAAATCCCAATCCCATACCCTCATTTCGGGTATCTTTTGAGGTAAACTCAAACGGTCGGGCCCTACAGTGCCTGGCTGGGTTTCCAGCCGATTGAATACGAGCAGATCTGAGCTTGTCGAGGCCCCGGCCGTCTTCTGGAGCAGGTATTTCCGAGCGGTGACCTCACTTCTGAAAGGGGATCCAGGGTTCATGATTCGTGAGTCAGGTTCGGGTGTGCAAGTCCATTAAGCGGTAGGCCAGTCGACCTTGCCATCGAAAACCCCCGTGACCCACCAAGCAATTCAAGCACCCAAGCTGCGTTGAGCATCCCAACGAGCTAAATTTGCAAGTTTGCTGAACAACCCCGAGTCCCGCACCACACTTGCTTGGGCGGCGCGCTCTGCATGATTCGCCTTCATGTACTTTTGAGGTTTACGGTTTGGGCGGCGATCATGATGATGGTGCTCAGGACGATGGTGGCGATATGACAGGTGATTTCTGGTGATCATTAGGCGAAGAGAAGAAGGAGTTCCATCTTCGTTTTGTCTGTTAGTGCTGCTACTATTATTGCCGCCACCTGTATGTGTAGCAGCAGAAGCAGCGGCAGGCGTCGAGGTGGGAGTGGAGCGGCAGTAGTCGTCGTCGTGGTGGTGTTGGTGCTCTTGCGACGGCCGTGGTACTGGCGCCAATGGTCCCAGTGGGCCTAGTGGTCTGATGAAGTGAGGGTGCAGCGTGTGCATCCAACCTTGTTTTGTGCTGAAGCCTATGAAGGGCTCACCTTGAGTATCATGACTCATCGAGCTGCCACCTGTACAACCCTGCAGTTCAAGATGAGTACAGCATGTAAAGTAAACGCTTGTGTCATTCTCGGCAGAAGCCACTTCGTAACTACGGCAGAAGCCAGCAGACAGACTTTCGTCTTGCGTGTAAAACAGGGCAGATCCCAAATTCGATAGCCATGGTTGCTTGAGCTCGGTTCCATCCTATTTGATGTACTACCAGCACCCGGAACACGCTGCTCCACAGGTTATGAGCCCAAGCACCAGTCTTGGAGGGACCGAAGAAAGCAACCTGGCTGGCCATGTGCCAAACTATATGGTGGTGTGGACGCAGGTGGAGCCCGCGTACCAGCTACAGCCCCACGAGGCGAAGGGAATCGAACTATGGCTGAGGGATCGGTTGTCCTGAATGGTGTGATTGGTTCGCAAAATCCGACTACGCCAGGAGGGACATCGATTTCGACGGGTTCGCAAAGTGATTTTCAACCAAGTGGAAGTGGTTTGAGGCCGTCTATGACGAGGCCGAGGGCCATGGAGAATGTGGATGCCGGAGTGACCGCTGCAACCGGATCTGGCGCGAACGCTACAGGCGGAACGAATGCTACAACCGGACTTGGCGCGAACGCTACGAGTGGAACGGACGCTGCGACTGGACTGGGTGCGACTGTGGTTTCTGGTACAGAGGCTGCAACCGGATCGGGCGCGAGCGGACGGAGGTTTCAGGGTGAGCGTTCGGGATCCGTAGTAGACCAGGTGTCCAACAAGCACCACAGCAGCAGCAACCAGCTCCACAACAGGACACTATGTCAACACGGCCTGCAGCAGCCCCACAGCAGTATGACATTAGCTTTCCTCCTGCACAGCCAGCAGATTTACTGACAACACCGCAGCCTCAGCCCAGGACCTCGGCCACAGTCTCGGCACAGGCGGCGGCCCCTGGCATCCTCCACGGCAGCGAGATGGCAATGCACCAGCTGGCAGAGCAGCGGATTGCGCTGATTGCAGCCTTACATGCACGGGCTTCGAGGGTTATCGGGACTGCGGGAGCTGAGGGTGTTGAATCTATGACCACAATGGAAACTGGGGAGATTGCGGATGTGTCGGGTGACCAAATGGTTTGGTTTGCAAGGATTCGGAGTATGGTTCAGCGTGGCCTTGAACGTATGCGTCCACATCCTACTGCCTCCCCTACCTCATGGTACTCTCAGTCTGCTACCTGGTCAGTAGCTACGCCCACTTTGGCAACCCCAGAGGCGCATCGACCACATGAACAACAACAGCGAGCGATGCAGCCCGGCCCTAGCGAAGCTCAGGGTGACCAGTCGTCTACAGGATCTTTGCAGCCTGAGGCGGTGCAGGAGGAGGTTCGCAAGGCGGTGCAGCACGCAACGCAGAGCAGGGACACAAGGGTGAATGACCTGCAAGCAGAGAACATGGAGCTGAAGCAGCTCCTGATTGCGATGATCGATGCAAGTCCTGGCACGGGACGAATTAGCGGTGGAATGTGTCCTTCGATGACATCAAGGACGGGCGTTCTGGAAGACCAAGGAACGAACCGCGACCCTGTAGAGGGCTTTCGTCCATCGGAGCGAGGGGATCCCCGTGCCGAACATGATAGCGGAGGAAGAGATCTCCGTGCTCCTCCGGGGCTACCGGTACTACCACGACGGGTTCAAGGTGATGACGTTGGCCAGGGTGGAGGGCAAGCTCACACCCCAAGGGCTACGAGTCCGACGAGGACACAACCTGAAGGTGGCGTCGAGAAACCAGTCGCAGGAAAGCCTCAGGAGGTCCTCGGAGCTGCTCCTGACCCGGGGCTGGATTGGAGGCCGACGGGAATGTGAAGAACGATGCGAGCCCCAGGGCTCCCATGGACCTGCTGGCGCAGGGAATCCAACAACTACAACAAATGCAGCTCCGTCGTGAAGGCCAAGATCCGGAGCTAATGAAGGAAACGGTGACGTTGCCTTCCCTGCCGGAGCCCTACCAGGACACGAGCGCGGTGGCCTTCTTGGAGTGGCTCTATGAAGTCGGCCAGCTGATCGGCTCCTTGACGGATAAGGCCACTGCTTGGTGGAACAACAACCTGGAGCTGGCCAAGGACGCGTATCACAAGTTCCAGGCTGAGATCCCGCTCAAGGGGCTGCCCATCACCGTGAATGTGGATGAAGATGTGGACTCGGACAAGTGGGCTCGCCTGGAGCAGCATGCGATGGCTTTGTTGTTGTCCACCATGAGTGCCACCATCAAGGCGGAGGTCACAATGCTAAGGATTGACAGGGTGAAGCTCTGTCTGTACAAGCTCTACACCATCTACGCGCCTGGTGGAGCGAGTGAGCGGGCGAGCCTGATCAAGCAGCTTGAGTACATCCAGCCTCAGAACAACATCGTGGATATGATTGCCTCGTTGCGGAGGTGGAGGAAGCTGCTTGGGAGGGCATCGGAAATGGGCGTGTCCTTGCCTGACGGGAGTGTGCTGTTGATGGCGTTGGAGGCGTCCACAAGGGCAATCACAGAGGGCCACAAGGACGTGCACTTCAAGCTGAACATAGCAAAGAATGAACTCGGTTTGCCCTACAAGCCGGCCCTGTCAGCGGTCCTTGTATATGCCGATCACCTCATCGCGGAGCTTCAGCAGGTGATCCCGTTTGGAAGGGACCAAGGGCCCAAGCTCAAGGGGATGCACGGTGACGCAGGTTCACCTTCTTCGTCCTCGGCGTCTCCTACGGTCCTACAGGAAAGGGCCAAGGCACCCGACAGCCCCCACCATGCAAGTTCTGGACGACCGATGAAGGGTGCCGGAGTGGGGCCAATTGCAAGTACGCCCACAATTTCCTGTCAAAGGACAAGAAGGCTCGACGCTGGACGTGTGGTAGTACCTCCCACAGACAAGCAGAATGCCCTACGAAGAGTGGGGGAAAGCGAGGCAAGAAGGGTGGAAGTGAGAAGCGATCCCAGGGCGAGCCAACGACTTCTACAACATCGACGCCACAGATCGCCTCCCTGAATAACCCCATGCCCTCAACGGCCCAGCCTCCAACACCTTCAACCTCGGCTGCATCAACACTGGAGCATCTATGACATCGGTAACAACATCGACCTTGGTCCCTACTACAGTGGACTCAATGGCTACGGCTTCGAGCGGGTCTTCTTCGGCGGGCGGCGTCGACGGTGTTGTTTACGGAGCAAGGCCCCAACAATGAGATTCGGGAACTCGCGGAGCAGTTCCTGTCGAAGATTAAGAGGCTTTGCCCCGATGCAGGCCGTGACGGACGCCGCGGCGGTGGACTGGCGCTACTTCTACGTTCCCAGGGCTTGGGTGAAAGCCATGGCATGGCCCTGTTGGACAGCCGGAGCCCACGCGTATCGGGCTCCGAAGACGCTGGAGGAGGCCAACACGGCGAAGCGAGTGAAGGCGCAAGTGGCCGATGGACGCCAGGTCTCCCTCAAGCAGAACTCTGGAGGAACTCTGCTGGCAGAGGACGATGGTGGTGGCACGATCCTTTCGTTGGGCAGTCTCGTGGAGTCACTGGGCTGTCGGTTGGGCTGGAGCCGAAAAAAGGGACTCCGCATAGTTCACCCGAAGCATGGGTTGCTGCCAACCAAGCTGGTCGGCAATACTCCGCTCCTCCGTGAGTCCGCGGCCCTCCAGCTTATCGCCGACTTGGAGCAGAAGGAGATCAACAAGTTACAGGACAACAACGATGAAGGGGTGATCCGAACGCTCTCCGTCGACGAGTCTCCTTTGACTTGGCTGGACCACCTGGAGGAGTACTTGCAAACGGGGCAACGAACCGTGCCCCGGCGTATGCTTCTGGATGATGACTCGCCAATTGCGGCGGTGAACGAGCAGGAAGTTATGGATCTCCTAGGGGCCGAGGACAAGCTCTTCCTTTCGGATGAAGCGGGCGCGCACTACCTCAAGGCACTCCCCATCAATCGGTCCACAAGGAAGCGTTTGCTGAGTACAAGGTGGATCGTCCACATGTTTAACGGGGACGAGAAAGGGGAGGAGTTTGCCAAGGCGGAATCCAATGATGTCACTGTTTTCAGGTTGGACCTCCAAGACTCCAAGGCCTACGACCTCAAGACCTTTGGACCGGCGGCCCGCGCACTTATGTGGGCTGCAGCAAGGGGCCAGATTGAAGGCGTCATCGGAGCACCACCTCGTGGTGCAGAACATGGGCCAGCCTTGATGAAGAGGATGATGCTGGTGTGGCTGGTGGCAAACTCTGGAGCAGTCTACAACTCCCTGTGCGCACGACCCCACGTGGCACCCAATCTGGACGAGCTCAGCTTGGATATGGCTCAAGGACGAGATGAAGTTCCTCAAGTACCACACCGTTGGGGCGGCGGGCAACATGTGCTTTATGGCCTCCTCCCTAGAGCTGGGGGCATGGATGTGGAAGAGGCAGCGAACATTTCCTTGAACTATGGGACCCCCGCCTCTACCCGGCCGACGATCTTCAAGAGGGCTCTTTCAGGCTATGTCAAGCTGGCGGAAGCAAGATTTGAGGCGGCGTGGCGCGACTTTGTGTCGCGTTGTTGGCCCCAAGGCCCCAAGGCGATGACGGTTCACGCCCAGGTTAACTGCCATCGCGAGATACAGCACCTGGATCTTGTGTGGGTAGATGCTGGTAACTCCCTTTAGGTACTGTTGGGTCTCGTTGTAGATTCCGAGGATCATTTAACGCAATCGTTAGGACCCCCTGGTAGCGGAGCCGGTTCCCCTTCGGGTAGATGCTGAGACTTCCCTTGACGTACTGCGGGGTCTCCAAGTAGACTATGAAAATTGCGTCTCCCGGATTCAAGAGAGCCCCCTGCTTGCCATTCTCGGACTGAGATGTCTTGGCACTGCCAGGTAGCCGCACAACTGGGGGTGATCAAGTTGAACTTGTCGCATCTGAGCCACCTGCGCAGGTCCAAACAGCGATGCCGCACTCATAGCTGCAGCCCATGGAAGGTGGTGCGGGAGGACCTGTTTGAGGAGTTTGTTGAGGAAAATCTTCTGGCGGGGAAACCCTTATACGCGAACTTATTGCTCTAACCATTCGTCCATCTTGAGGTGCAGCATGAGGGTTGGTGAGCCCCAGTTGTGTAAGACCCGGTCCACTCGATGAGCCCATCTTGAGGCAGCTGTCCTCAAGAACTCCGTGAACCTAGCCATCCAACGAACTCCACCTTGATCCCTGCCATCCGCTGCCTCGGTGCCCTCCGCCATGTAGAACTCCTGAACCCTCACCGCTCCAGTCTTGGGCAGATGGACGGGATGGACCGGTTCAGGCTTCAGGGTGCTGAAGCCCAATATCCCGGTTCCACTTGAATAGGAGTTAGGATGAAGGCGACCCTTGGGGATCTAGACCCTCTCAAGAAGGTGCCTTTGGCGAGATCCATAATAGGTTTAAGAATGGTCCCCTTTCAGTGGTCTCCCGAATAAGCCCTAATACTGCCTAGGACCAGCCGGGCCCACGCCGAAGTGTCGGCTTCGACCGGCCGAAGATTCAAAAATGAGGAGGCGGGTGTTCTTCCTGTCTCGATGCTTGGAAAGAAGCTGAAGCTCGGAGACTTCCACATCCATCGTCCAGCCAACCGATGGGTGCGGCCTCGACAGATAGACGGATTGCTGCGAAAATGTCCAGCCGACCTGACCCGCCTTCGGCGGCTCTGGCGAAGCCCGAGCTGGTGAAGGTGCTGCTCTAGGAGTAGTAGGAGTAGTAGGAGTAGTAGGAGTAGTAGTAGTAGGAGTAGGAGTAGTAGGTGGAAGGTAAAGTAGTAGGTAGTAGGTGGTAGGTAGTAGGTGGTAGGTAGTAGGTAGTAGGTAGTAGGTAGTAGGTAGTAGGTAGTAGGTAGTAGGTAGTAGGTAGTAGGTAGTAGGTAGTAGGCAGTAGGTCGTACATAGTAGTAGGTAGTAGGTCGTAGGTAGCAGGTAGTAAGTAGTAGGTAGTCGTCGTCGTAGTGGTGGTAGTAGTAGTAGTAGTAGTAGTAGCAGTAGTCATAGTACGAATGGTATCAGTAGTGCTAGTCGTGCTGATAATGCTAAAAATACTAGTTGCTCGTAGTACTCGTATGAAGACTACTTGTAGTTCTGGTAGTACGATTAGTGCCAGCAATGCTAGTAGTACTAGTGGTACTTGTACTACTATCGCACTAGCAACATAAGTAATACGAATAGTGCTAGTAGCACCAGCAGGACTAGTAGTACTAATGGTGCTAATAGTACTAGGTACTAGTAGTATTAGTAACGCTACAATAGTCCTAGTAGTACTGGTAGTGCTAGGAGTTCCTACTAATACTATTAGTACTAGCAGTAGTTTCATGGCAACATTAGCAGTAGTTGTTGTTGTTGCTGCTGCTGCTGCTGTTGCTGCTGTGGTTGGTATGGGGTACTGGGTACTGGCCACTAGGCACTGGGCAATAGTACTAATGCTAGCACTACTAATACCAACTGTGGCAGTAGCAGCCGTAGCAGGGGCAAGAGGAGAAAGAGCTAGGCTTCGGGGTTTGGGGCGCAGATTGTGTTTGAGGTTCATGCGTTTGTTTTTGGAGTCTGGGCTGATAGAGATCGAAGGGTCTAACTACGGCGGGGGTCGTTTGCTTGGGCTCGGTTTGATTCGGGTAAACGGTTCATGGTTGGGACACTCGCTTACAGCCCCGAATCCCAGAGTCGCAGATGCTTCCCCAATGATTCAGTTGGCCCGCAGCGCCTGCTCTAAGGTCTCGGAGAGGCCTTCGGACACGGACTCCCCGGCCTTCCCAAAGCCTCGTAAGGCTACCAGCAAGTCGCCGCTTTCTGGAGATTTCGGGGTTTGGGACCGAGGACTTTGCAGACATTCTACAGGTTGCTGGTTTCACGACCTGGTTTGAGTCTGCGGGGCTGCATCGCCTTTCTGGGGGAAAAGGGTGCGTGGGCAAAGCAGAGGGTCTTGACCGAAGATTTCGTGCCAGTTCCTCCCTTCAGCCGTGACCCAGAGCCTTGAGTCCTGAGCATCACTGAACACCGAATCCCTTCATCCGGACATGGGAACCCCGACACCAACCCTTAAACCCTAAACCCCCCAAGCCTTATCGTGGACCCCTCGGACCCTGAAATCCTCCTTCTATTCGCTGTGCCGGGGGGCTTGGCAGCTGCGCCGTCACTTCCGTCATTCGCTTCACCTACAAGTACCGATTCCGCAGACTCTGATTCATGGCTCCAGGGCCTTTCTGGCTTCGAGCCTCTTGATGTTTTGGGTTTGATTAATCTGGCCCCTTGCCAACTCTCGGGTCCGAATGAGAGTCAACTGCGTCGGTGGAGCGGGTCTAGGCGAATGCTACGAGACACGAGGAGTCGAAGTCTCGAGAAGGAAGAGCCTGCCCCAGCTCCCAGCTTCTGCCGTTTCCCCACTGACCTCCTCCTCGGCTTTCAAGACTTTCTGCTCGACCTGACAGCTTGCCGCTCATTGCGGGCGCTGAGGGCTTTTGGGGTTTCATGGGGTCTCCCAGCCACACCTGCCCTAAGTGCAGAATCACCTGCAAAACCCCAAGCCCTTCCTCCTCCAGTAGGTGAGACCGCTTTCTCTCTGCGATGCTCGTCCTGCAGGGAACAGGAAGTAAAACCCCGAGTCATGATGCTGCATAAGGCTACTAAGATCCTTGTTGCGAGCCTTCCAAAAGGACCCATGAGTTTGGGAAAGCCCGGATCAGAGGTCCCGTATTCGTCGGAACTTTCGACTCATCCGATTCAGCACAGTCTCTTCAATGCTTAGGGACGCGTCGGGCCTTCAGATTCAGGGTCTTCGAACCTTGTGCTGCGCTGAAGCTGCTGCAGCAAGCAACTCACCCAAAGCCGCAGTTGCGCCCTTCGGACACCGAGACTTCCAGTCCACAGTGCATCGATTCGCTTGACCCCTTCGCCGCCTTCGTTGAACCCAAGCTTCCCAACGGGCCTGAACTGCTGCAGGCGGTCGCGGCCCTCCTCGAGCCTCTTCTGCAGCATGTCGACCTTCCGTCAACTGCAAGATTTCAGAGTCGGCTCACAATAACCTAGACCTCGATCCCTGCATCCTGAACAAACCCCCAGCCCCAACCCCAAACGAGAACCCTGAACCCTCGAAGGGTTGAAGGGGGTCTAGGATACCTGGCCTCCTCTCTGACTGTCTGCCCCGGAGCATCGGAGAACTTTGCCACCTGCACGCGTGCTGTGGGGAGAAGACCTGAGAAAGGAAGGTCCTGCAGAACTTCTTGTTGACGCCACTTTCGAAACGAGCTGACGAACCTGCGGGACCCGGCATGCTCTTCTCAAACTTCGTGGGCACGAACCAGAACCAGAACCGCAGAAGTCCAACCTCCCTTGCAGAGAGCTCCGTGAAACACGAGTTCAAGATGTTCAAGCGGAGCCTCCACCAGCTTCCGGGCCACGAAGCTCTGGGCCTCCGCAAGCGCCGAGTGGACCTGCACAGCCACCTGGCTTTGGTGTGCGGCGCTTTTGGAGTCTGGATTAAGGGTTGAGGGATTTGAGGGCTGGGAGCTTATAAGGACTTAGGAATTCGGGTTTAGGATATACGCGCAGTTGAAGGAGGGTTTCAAGATTTACATCTGAGGTTGGGAAAATTAGGTTGGGCATGAGAAACCTGCACTGAAGTAACAACTGCGCATGATGCTGCAAAAAACGGAGTCCTTTTTCAGGAGGACATTGGTCCCTATGTTTTTGCGTACCGCAGAAGCACCGGCATATCAATTCCTGCACAACAGTGTTGGAGGTACCCTTAGCTCGTTGACTTTTCCGATAGATGCACGTGAACTGGCAAGCTTGGCACAGCTGCACTTCCAACATCGACTGCCCTTGCGATTTGCGCATGTCTTAGCCTAATTTGGACTGTATCAGCGCTGCTACTTGGCCACATGCCAAAACACATCCTCAAAGCACACCCCGGACGGTCGCCGAACGTCAACACAATTTTTTCCGCCGCGAACACGGATCTCGCCCTTGCGCGAAGTCACAGCAAAAGCCTGCCTCTTGTGGGACGCTTACCACTCGCCATGTCAATGGCAGAAACCCGAAGCTCCCAATCCAGAGAACTGTGCAATCTGCCGCCTTGTCTGCCTCCAGGAACAGCGCATCCTGATCCTCCGAAACCACTGTGAAAAGATCGACAACTGTGGGCCCAAGCATTGGGGGTTTGGAGCTATGTAAAGATTACTCTTTCTTTCCAGTGGGACGTATTGCACACAGCCCTGGACACATGTCTTGTGGATTTACAGAGTATGCATGGGTCCATGCCCGCATGCATGCATATGTGTGTATGTATACAATGTGTGTGCCTAGGTATGTACATGTGTATATATATATATATATATGCACACTGCACGCACGCACATCGGTCTGTCTTCATGTATTTGTGTAGCCATGCATTTACGTGTTTATGTACAAATGTACATACGTACATATGTATGCACGTATGTCTGTATGTATGTATGTCTGCATGTAGTGTTGAGGATTTCGGATCGAATGCTGCGTGCAGCAAACAGCCGCTGCCCCCAAGGCCAAAGCCTACGGCACGACACGCCATTCCACCCCGAAAAAAGCACAGGCAACCAAACACGGAGTGTGTTTTGAGCTCTTGGTGGAACCCCGTGCCACAAGCATCCACGTCGGAGCTGTCGGAGCTGCAGCGTGTGTTTGCAAGTGTTCGCGGCATGGGCAGGTGCAAGCACTATATGGCTGGCTTGCTTGCTTGCTTGTTTCTTTTTTTGCATGTGCGCCTGTCTTCACATATGTATGTATGCAATGCAACCATCGCAATTGCTCACTGGATACGTGTGATTGATGCAGACACGACACGGTGCATCAGCATGTCAGCATGAACAAAAAAGAAATGCAAAGGCTACATATGCGTGGAATGCTTTTCCAATGTTGGAATACATACCAGTGCAGCTGTTGTACTGATTAACTTGCCCAAGTACGACCCTACGCTTTTGCTTCTTGAGGCCACCGGCGTGTAGCGCTGTGCGAGCCTCTGTTGGCCCTCCACAAGTTCTCAATCTGGAAGGGGACGAGCTGTTCTGGTGGTGATGACGAGTGCAACAACTGACATTGCTTGGGGCAGTAACACCCTGCCATGATAACTACAAAAAATGAAATCACGCTGTTTGGAAGGCCAAACCTGCTCGCAACCCGACGAAATGCACGACATGACTTGGCACAGCCCCAGGTACCTGCGAGTTCTCACATGACGGAAACCACTGCTACATGGACCGGATGCAGTGGCAACCTCATGTAGGGACGACCTACAGCTCTGAACCATGAACCCTGCTCCTCTTTCCAGGCCGTGTCTGGGTGAAGCATGAGAACCTTCAAACAACCCGTCCTGGTCTTTGTCATTTCGGAGGAAGGGCAACTCCTCAGAACGGGTCTTGGGACGGCTTACGCGTAGGCAACGAGGCTGTAGGGTGTTGTAGTAATTATAGGACTTGATTTTTCTGGCCAGGGATGAATAGTTCCCCAGCCTAGAAACCCCAAACCCTAAACGTAATAAACCTGTTTGACAAACCCCAAAGAGCCTTTGAAGAACCCAATACCCTAAGTTCCCTTGGGCCAAACCCCAAACGCCAAGGCAGACGAGGATCCGCTTCGGCCATTTTCTGGAGCTCGTCTTCCGCGAAGGCCACTTTGTCTGACACCTCTCAAAACAGCACTCTCTGTCTGGGCCTTTTGAGGAAAAAATCTGTGTTGGAAACTTGAGTCTGGTGCCTTTCGGGCTTCGAGTTGGGCGTAGATGGGCCATTGTGAAAGCTCCGTTCCTGGGTGACGTCAGCCCAAGCCCGTAGTATCATTGCATTGGGTGACAACAGTGATCCTTCCGCAGTACCTGGCTCTCGGCCTCAAAAAGTACACGCGTCGTTTGGATAAAGAACCTTGCCAAAGCTACTGTAGAGTGAGGACGCCCAAACCAGAAACCTGAACAACACTCCGAAAAGGATCCAAACGGCTGCTTCCGACAAAAGCAAGGAGGTGCAAGGAGCAGCATGGGCGACGATGAAGGCCTCTCTCTTGCTGTGCTTAAGCGGTGCAAGGTTCTTCGGCTGCTGCAATTACAGCTCATCAACCGCCCTTTGCGACTGCTGGGGAAGTCAGAAGTACCCTGTGAATGCCCCTGCAACTGCCTTCAGACGCTTACGACAAGAGTCCACAAACATCCCAAGTGTGGCCTCCTTCATTAAGGCGTCAGCGGCCATTCGTACCTCCACGGCTTCGGGGGCTTCAGGGAATGCTCACGACCAGAAATTCGGTTGCTCGAAAGCATTATTGACCACGACGAGAAGGAATGAAACTGACCGAGGCCCTACGCAGCTTCTGGGCCATTCGGGCCTTGTAGTGGCCGCGATGGCTCGTGGTGTAGAGGGGTTAGTCTTACAAGTCACATGCCTTTCTGTGACAATGCTTCGTGATGTTATAAGCAGCTCCCGGCTTTTCTGGGTAGAAAGTTGTGCATTTGATCCCCGCGAGTTTACGCGTGTCCGTCTGCAAACTTCGGTCTCTGCCCCTTCACCGCCGCCCTCGCTTGCCTGTGTTTCTTTGAGGTTTCGCCGGACTTCGTCCAACTTCTCCTGGAACGTGGGAGACGCAGCGGCAATGACCCATGATGCACAAGCAAAACTTATACAGCTGTGCGAACACAAAGAAGCATCATGTATCATGCTGGAGGATGATGATGCGAATGACGAACGTGATGATGATGACGATGAGGATGACGATGATGATGATGATGACGATGACGAAGACGAAGACGAAGGCGAAGACGACGACGAAGACCACGACGAGGACGACGACGAAGACGAAGATGATGAAGATGAAGATGAAGATGAAGATGAAGATGAAGATGAAGATGAAGATGAAGATGAAGATGAAGATGAAGAGGAAGATGAAGATGAAGATAGAGATGAAGATGAAGATGA
>CAJNDV010002492.1:54298-64428 GCA_905221635.1 Symbiodinium sp. CCMP2456
TTGCGTTCACACGGAGCTGTTAAAGACATCCTTGCAACATGATCTGCGAAGCAGCCTCATGTGCTAAGGAGACTAAGCTGGTGGATTACGGCCTGCAAAACAGCGCCTCTCCGTCCTGGCTAATATACATGTCTCAAAGCTCACGACGCGACACCTCATGATTGTGAGAGGCATCGAGGTCTGTTCGCACTACTGTGACATACATAACATACTTACTTACATACATACTGTTATATGCTGTGTTTGAGGCCTTCCAAGCTATATTTGAGGCCTCCCAACTGCTTGTAACGAGGCTACAAACTGGATTTGTATCAGAAACTGCTTGGCTGATGTTGGCTGCCGGACAACTGCATATGCCAGATGCTAGAACTGGCTATGAACCCTCAGGACATCTACACACTTGGCTGATAGCGGCACCCAAGATATCGGTCCAAACAGAACTTTTAGACACTTCTTGCACCACCTGATCTGGGTCTTGCATGGCCTGCATGGCCCGGCCTCCGAATGGAGTCGCGAAACTGAGTTGCGTCTGGCCACGAGTTGATCACCAATCGGCCGGTTTTAGGATTTAGGGTGTCGGGTTTAGGGACCTGAACCACCTCTAAAGCTTCGGTGACCGGGAAATTTTGGGGCAGGAGACACCACCCGCAACCCCAAACCTCTGACTCCTAATTTTAACATTATAAACCAGAACCAGGACCAAAGACTACTGTATAATAGCATACTAGATATGGGTTCTTCTTAAGCTACGAAAGACCTCAAGTCTAAAGCCTAGAGTGCAGGGCTCATTGGCCGATTGATACCAGAGTTGCCAGAAAGAAAGCATGCAAGGAATATGGAACGCCGAAGCCACGATAAAAGTCGGACCCAGGCAAGTCCGGACCTGCTCCTTCGGGAGCAAACGTAAATGACAGGATTCGCGAGCTCGAGTCGCAATTAAAAGTTGTAAAGTTGGGGCTTCTTTCAAGTGTTCTTTCAAGGATTGTAAAAGGTCAACTATAAGTCTACAGAAATAGTATACAGTATACAGTATACAGTATACCGTATACGGTATACGTATGTATACTGTATACTGTATATACGGTGTAGGGGCCCTCATAGTTAGAATAGCCTAGAGGTGTTGGGGTTTATTGAATTAGGGTCTAGAGTCTTAGTCTATCATAGTATTTGAATATAATATATATAAACATATCATGTATATTTTATATATATATATATATATCATTATACAACTATAATACCAGTATAATATAGATATAAATATAGCCTAATACAGCTAATACACTACGCTAAGCCCCAGAACACCGCATGTATGCAGCATGAAACATGCACTTCCGCATCGACTACATCATCCGTGCGGAGGAAGCAGGCGACAAACCAGGAGGGCCCAAATACATCTAAATACATACTATCAACATTCATATAATGTAACTCTAATTTATGTCGTCTATAACATAACCTAATAATAATATTGTATTACTATAAGCTACTTTCTCTACAGAGTCTAGCCGACACTGCTACACACGGAGAAACTGTAGTAGAAACAAATGAGAGAGCGGTTGAACAGTTGGGTTACGTTGGTGCTTGCTGAAGGAACCAAACGCTGTAGCCTGTAGTAAGGTAAGACGACTCTGAGACTATTTCGACTGCCTTGGGTTTCACAACAACATGCAACTGCAGACTACAGTGTCTACAGGCCACAGCGAGTGCAACGTGCAACACGAACGGCTGCAACTAGACTACACAGCCCAAAGCCGTTCGGAATGTGTTGACGAATTACTCGCATGCCACTGACTGCAAAAGGTGACTCATCTGAAACGGTCATCGCTTTGCTCGAACTTGCACCCTCATCCCAATAGATCGCCGTAGTTCCACACTCAAACGGCCATGCTGCTCGGCACTCTCAAGATGTGCTGACGCCAGCCAGTCCATGAGGAGATCACAATGGGCAGCACTTGAGACGAAACAGGTGCAAGATTTGTGCTTCTTGCAAACAGCACGGAGTGACTCGGCACCAGTGGAAGCATTGACCAGCAAGGAAATTTGCGCGAGCTCTTCACTTGTGTTGCTGACCCGCCGAATGACCTTGCAGTATGAAGTCCCCTGCCCAGTATACACAGCTTCGATCCGGCCACCGTCGCTCTCCAATCTTACACTGTCAGTTCTTGCCGCACTCGAAGAAGAAGAAGAAGTCCCCTGGCCGCCGCCCGCCCCATCATGCGAAGAGGCTGCTGGCGCTGCACCGCCTCGTCGGCGAACCCGCTGAACAGCAGCAGATGCTGGTGTTGGTGATGTTGATGAAGCAGCCGGTGCCGCCGAGGAACCACCGTCATTGTCAGCTTCGGCTGCATCCTCTGTTGCGAACTCCAGGATTTCGTCATCGTCCGATTCCAAGGAATGCTGGGCATGAGCTGCTTGCAACACCTCTTCCGGTCGATGGACATGATGGCACATAGCAGCAGCTTGCCTCAATGCCTGGATGGCATTGTCATCTAAGACGGAACGTAATTCTGGATCATCCAGTATATCCTGAGCACACATCATATCGCCTAAGCATCTAACCAAACCTATGGGAGCTATCTAACATATCACCTATGCCGCCTACCTCGGCACCGTCGACACCGACACCGATGCCGATACCGTCTATACCGTGGACCATACCGTACCCTGAACATGTACACACCGTGCAACCGTAACTGTAACCGTATGTCATATCCGTACACCGTATACGTATACGGTATACGGTATACGGCGGTATACGTATACGGTATGTATGTATGTATATATATATATATATGATTATATATGTGTCATGCAGTACACCGTACACCATACATAACTACACCGTCTAGCACCGTCTAGCCCCGTATAACCTATACCGCCTATCGCCGATACCGTATCCCGTTACACCGTATGCCTAGCCTATGCCTAAGCCTATGCCCCTAAGCCTATTAGCCTATGAGCCTATGTCTAAGCCTATGCCTATACCGGCGGTCAGGTTTCTTTTGTTTGAGTCTTGAGAAACTGAACCAACAGCCTACCTACAGTAATGCGACCAAGAAGTCAGTTTCGTGGGCCGGCTGCTCCTCAAACTCATGCTGCGCATCCGGGTTGATGTTGTCTGCGGGCTTGCCCTTGCCAGCCCTACCCCTGCCGGTCTCGGTCTTCCGTCGTTTCGCCCCAGGCGGTGAGCGAGATGCGAATGTTGTTGTTGCTTTGTTCGGATCGCCCAGGAAGCTCATGAAGTCAAAGATGTCTGCTGAGTCTGCTGCACTGTTATCAGCATCGCCTTCTCCAACAGCCGGAAGGCTCGCATCACCATCATCGACTCCGATCGCACCGCCTGGCTCCGCTGCCTGCTCCTCTTGGCCCGACTCTTGGACACCTTGGCTTATAGCAAGAATGCGGGGTAACTATCACAAGTTGAGGAGAAACGTCTTCGAAGGCAAGTCTGTCGACGACAACTTCACCAGGCGTCCTCGGTGTCAGATCTTCTGGTGAGGTGAGGAGGCCCAACAAATAGAATGCAAACGCGTCAGTGGTATACATCCGCAAGCGCCCGACCGGCTGGCCCGCATCGCCAGTGGATGGCAGCCATTCTCTCTTGCACTCCACATAGGGCACCGTAGAAAGCATCAAGCGCAGGCCAGCAAAAGCGTTTGCAACCGCAGCAGGACGATCGCGAGCAGAGCCAAACGAAGAAGTCACATCATCTGCACACACAAAAACCTGGTCGGGTTTATGAACTCCGCTCCTGGCAGATGGAGCTGTGACCCACGCATACTCTCTGACGATATTCCTCTTCGCAGCATCGATTACTGTAAAGGCACACAGCAGGTCCGCCCTGGCAGCCTCAAGGGGCGGTCCGTGTTTACGAACGAACAGCAACAAGGCCTCGACGAGCTTGCAATGCAAACTGATGCCTGCGAAGTCTTGAGTCTTAGTTTGAGGTTTTAGGCCAAGGTCGTGGTTAAGGCGAGTTAGCGGCTTAGGTTTAGGCTAGGTGGCTTGGATTATAATTATAATTATGCTTAATTAATTAAGGTTGAAGCTTAGGTTTGGGGTCTGGCATGCTCTTGGCCTTCAGCCCTCAGCACTGGGCTAAGGCTCCTTTTTATATAATCTGCTAGGGTTCGGTTTGGCCTTAGGCTTCGGGCTTGGGCTAGGATTTAGTCTAATAGGACCCTAGGACTCACAGGCGACTCAAAGATATGGACAGAGATAGTGACATTGACATAGTCACATAGTGACATAGTGACATAATGGACATACATAATGACATAGACATAAACTAGACATAGACCTAGACATAGACAGTGATAGTCGAACAGACTGATATAGACGTGACATGTGACATAGACATAGACATAGACATAGACATAGACATAGACATAGACATAGACATAGACATAGACATAGACATAGACATAGACATAGACATAGACATAGACTTAGACATAGAATCCTGAACCCAGATCGAGCCACGATCGTGCTCACCAGAATTGCGGCACTGATACCCGCAGCATGACTCGTAGCACACCTTCTTCGGGAACACTTCAGCATCAGCAGGAGGCCTTGCGATCCGTTCCATCTCAAGATCAAACTGCGCAACTGCCGCAGCACTTGACACACCTCGTTTCCTCTGGTGGCAGGCGATGGTCTCCAACATTTGCTCTGAGACCGGATACGTATGTTTGCCAACCGAGGCAGCCCCCTTGCCGCTGCTCGCTGCCCTGATCTTCGACTGGAGGTCTTTGACTGTTTCGGATGCAAGAGCTTTGTCTAATGGCAGGATGCCTACCAGGGAAGGAGTCGATGGACCTAGTTGAGGCAGGGGCTGCAAGGCTTGCGACTCTTGCGACGGTTCTTGATCAAGACCAGGACCATTACCAAGCCTGCTTGCCGGCGCCGCTGCAGAGGCAGCAGCTCGCCGACGACCGTCCTGGGCACTCTGCTTGCTCGCCAAGGACATGGCCTTGTAAATGCTCTGCTGCTGCTCGTCGAGGTTCGCCCAACCTCGACGGACCTCATCCCAGGCTGTCTTCGTGCATGGATTGAATGCATCGTTCTGCAATCGTTGATTTTGAATCCAGTTGGCACGGTAGACCTCGAAAGCAGATTTGCCTCTGGGTCTCGAGGATCTGTTGTCCGATAGACGTACATCACTGTCAATTCGGCGAAATGATGTATCCGTAGCTTTTCCCTTTCCCTTGTTCACATGCTGCCGGGCTTGACGATTCTCCAACATAGCTTCGGAATTGATAAATTTGGCAGCAACCGTGCTGAAACCAGAATCTGTGTTCTGACGGTTTTGCGCATGCTTCACCTCGACATCCGCGATGGTAAATTGAAAACAAGCAGCATACCAGTACAGCACCTGCTTCCAGCTGGCAGACTGCAGCTCGTCGCCACTGACGTTTCGCAGTTTCAGGCCGCGGCACAGCCCAGGCTGCACACAGCATGTTTTCTTTCTTTCCCAGCCTCGAAGAAAACGGTCGGGCTCATCTGGACATGCATTTGGATCCGCAACCAAACCGATAGCATACGTGTCACAATTGATGATATAATCGTAGTGATGCCGAAATTGCCATCCTGCAGCAAATAATAACACTCGTCGTATCTGCCGCACCAAGCCCGGCTCAAGCTGACAGAAGTCATCGAAACTTTGATACCCAAGAGGCTTCCAAAGGAACTGCATCCGGCCTCCGCCCTCCGTCGTGCAAAGCAAGGAGCTGAAGTGCTGCAAAGCACCTGTCAGCACACTGTCCTTGGGGTCTAGGAGGCTGAACAGCGGGGGCCGAGCTTCCGGAGACCAACTCTTCTTGAGGCACCCGATCCAAAACCAGGTCAACAGACGGTTGGGCTCAAGGGCAACGAACAGCAAGCTGACTTGCCATGCCGAGTCTCGGTCCTGCAAAAACTTACGGGAAGAAAGAAGTCGCCTTCCGTTGACAACATGGAAAGCAAGGGTCTCCACGAGTCGAGGGTCGACATCTTCGGTGGCTGCATCCTCCGCAAACTCTTGAAAGCTCATGTCCCCGAAAGCTTCACAGAAGATTTCCGAGAGCCAGTTGTGCACTAAGCTGCCCGCAAAAACGAAGTCAAGTGGCCCAAAAAGCTTGGACCATTTACTTGGGCTCGGGACAGCGGGCATACCCCGCAGGAACAAACCAAGTAAAGCATCCACGCATTTCCGCACTGCATCGTTGCGGTCCTTACAATGCCTCTGGCCTGGGGCAGCACATGAGCTGCTACACACGTGCATGGGCGCACCGTTCATGGACGGGCCATTGAACATCTCTGCGAAATAAGATATCTTGCGAGCGAACGAAGCTTCTGAAGTGGATTCCTCCAACTCTGAATGCTGCTGCTGCCCACCATCACCTTCCACTGCTCGTGCCACCTGATCTCGTGTCCGCCAAAAGGAAAGGTAATTTAGCAGCTCTTTTAGGCATGGATGTGCTTCAGGTGGGGATTCTGTAGTCTTCGACCGCTCGAATTTCAAATTTCGTTCGAGCCATGTCCGTGCGGCCTGCCGCATACGCAACCAGTACCCTAGATTCCGAAGGAAGATGCTCAATGCATAAACTCGGTTAAGTAGTTTCGAGTTCACGACGGCCAACAACGAGGCATTGTTCAGCTGAACCCCATGATTCATGCATCGACAGTGGGCGGGAAGCAGTGGATGCGAGGAATCTGGAGGTCCCAACACAGTAGCTTTAGCCTTCTGGACCAAATGCGCCAGTAACCGAAGATTGCTTGCAGCACCGTCTGTCTCTGATACATCAATGTTGATTTTAGCTTGTTGCCTCATATATCCAACCAGGCCGTTTATGCACTTGTAGGCAGGATGATGGTACAAAGCATAGTACTGGTGTTCTGCACCCGTCGCTAGCAGGGTCACCGGTGGCATAATGATTCGGTAGACCAAGTTGCAGCCACTCGGCCACACTATCATGATGAGCATCCTGCAAACAAGTACTTGCCAAGTGGACCGGACACGGTAATCGGACTTATCAGCATTCATGCTGCACTGTAGCTGTGTCTCATCCCACTTGATATGCTTGATGACAGCGGCAGGTCGGTCATTCAAGCACCATTGAGCAAGCTTCGCAAGGAAGTGAGCCTGCCTGTTCATGAATGTCGAACTGACCATGATCTGCATTCGTCGCACTGTGGATTTCGCCACGTCTAAGCGCAAGGCTACTGCGGCATTTCTGCAAATTCTGCTGTAGGCTGCCTGCAAGAACTGAGTCCAAGCCAACTTCATCTTGAAGCGATTACCCCTGGCACTCCTGCGAGTGAGTTGCAGCGATACTCCCATGGAAGTATGAGCATGAGCGACCCGAAGGCGAATCACCTCAGAACCTTGCATAAAGTGACTGTCACTGAGAAGCTCGGAAATCGCCTGGGAGAATGCTTCTACTCGCCGAGAAAGCTTCACGGATCCTTCGTTGGCTCGTTGGGCCACACGGGCAGTTGAACGACTATTACTATTACTATGACTACCAACAATACAAGAACACGATAACAACGGAAACATATACATAAACAAAAGTCCGTCTTCCCAACACTGACTCTTGCAATTGAGACACGCATATGGTATGTCAACAAAGACCGTTCTGCAAAATTACCATGCCTACCCAGTCCAACACGTCCAACCATACTCGTAAATTTGGTCCGTTTTCTAAATGTAGGCTTGGCAATAGACCTGGACTCCGACTCAACATGGCCGCCATCTCCTGATGCTAGGGCATCTGGCAACCTTTGCAAAGCCAGAGTTTCTGCAGCGGCTTCTGAAGGGATCGCTGAAGTTTCAGCGGGGCTTTCATCGAGCAATGACAGGAAATCGAAATCCATGGCAACGAGCGACGATCTGAATTCGTGAATTCTGAATTTACCTTGATAGAAATCGCTGGATCTGAGGTCGAGGCTCAGTTAGGGTGCAGGGTCAGGTCTCTGGGCAGGCGGAGGTCTCAGGGTTGAGGAGAGGACTGCAAGAGAGGACTGATGCATATCGTTCAATCCAGGTCACAACCGAGCCATCGGCCAGGATCGCGACAGTCAGATCTGAGACGAATACACCGCAATTAGATCGAAACCCCAAACCAAGCAAACTTGAGCACCCCTAGCGGTTAAATCTAAGCCCCAAACCAAGTAAAATTGAGCACCGCTAACGGTTACATTGAGCCCCGAAGCAAGTAAAATCGAGCCCCGAAGCAAGTAAAATCGAGCCACGAAGCAAGTAAAATCGAGCCCCAAAGCAAGTAAAATTGAACCCCGGGCCCTCAGACAAGGTCCTCATAAAGAGAGGCCACCGAAACGTGGTACAGAGAACTACCAAGACATACATATACATACGTACATGTATGTGTGTATGTATATGTATATGTTGCTTTAACTTCTCCATCTCATGTTGTGTCTGATTTTTGCTACTCAAAACAAAAACATGGAGGCGGTCATGGCGATCAAGATTGCCACTGGACCTCAACGCTGCCAGCAACACCAAGCGAAAGAGGGCCTTCGGAACCTCGTTGATGTCCATGCCGGCCCCCGCAAAGGTCATTGCCTCCGACGACAGTCCGGGAGATAACTTCAACACTGCAAAAAACTCGCGAGACCTCGGCGATTCACGAACCGTAGAAACCGAAGTTCACAGCAAAAGGGGCTTTGCAACCCCAATCCAATCTTCAACATAAACCCCGAACCCCGCAAACCAGACTTCACACCCTCACAGTAACAACCCAGACTACTCAAAGCCGCGAACGGCTTTCCTATTTGTCAGGGCCCTGGCATTGTGCCCCGGCGTGTAATCGGCCACCTCCGTTGAACCGAGGTCGACGATCACCCGCCTTGGGTTTGGGTTTTTGACCTTAAGGGTTCAGGGTTTGGGGTGCAAAGTTTTGCTGTGAGGTCGACATCCCTGAAAGCACGGCTCGCTGGTGTTTTGCACACGCAATGTCTGTGGCTCGCAGTTCCGACTTTTGAACCCAAGCCATCACGGGACTTTGCGCCCAGCGTGAACTGGCAAGTGCTTGTGCAACCGCCGGTAAAAATGCCGCAATCTGTTGATGCCTGAATGGCGCGAAGGCAGGTGAGACGGGTAACAAGCAAGGAAAATTGCAGGGGTATCCCACCGGATTACCTCAGCTCTTACATAGACGAGCTGCTTGAGTCTTGCACTGCTGGGCTCACCAGTGAAATCTCCAAGAGCTGAGCCATGAAGCATGCTCGCTGATGCAGCATCCCACCGACTACCTGGCTTGCGCTCAGTAGACCGCACAGGAAGTGAGTCGCTCGGCGGCTCAGCGCAAATCTTTGGTGCCCGCGTTGCCCGCAGCCAGAAGCAATGCGAGGAGCAACGAACTGTCATCGTGACAGCTGATGCCTGGATTCCGGGCAAAATTGGACCTCGCAGAATCACCTTTTCCAGCTCCGTGAACTGCCGCGAAGGCGAAGTGTTGTTGTGGTACTGGCCGAAGTATTGGTAAGATCCAAAAAGCTCTGTCGATCACCTTCATGTCGCAGTCCTCGCCCTCTCTTGTCAGGAGACCGTGACCGTGCTCATCTTTGACATACTGTTACTTCCGCACCTGCCCCATGTCATACACAATCGTAACCCTGCGCTCCTTGGGAGCGGCGGCTTCGGCCTGCACCGGTGCAGAAAAGGATGAAGGCTCCGGCCATTCTTCTGCCACTGTGCAGCTGGCCTCCTCCAAGCGCTTGTCTGGGCAATCGAAGTGGATAAGATTGTTGCTAGTGCACAGGTCCTCGCGGGATGCGGCTCGTTTGACCCATGGTCCGGCGCCGGACTTAACAGCTGTAGAAGCTTCCAGCGCTTGAAGCAAGGGCTGTCTCTGTGCTGCTCGTTGAAGTACTCCCAGCAGCCTGAGAAGTGTTTCAACTGTGGAAAGGTGAAGAACACTCGGTTGCAGTGGCTCTCTCCTCCCTCACCCACTTCTTCTGCCTAGCTAAAGCTGTCGCTCCGACTGCAATCACCGCCTGGACCAACAACACATTACACGAACCTGTCCAACCCCAAAGCTCCCTTCCGAGTGCAGTCCCAGAAACTCCAACCGGGAGAGCGCTCCCCTCATCGCTTCCACTCGCTCCTCCAACGGCGTGGGCTG
>CAJNDV010002492.1:78709-88874 GCA_905221635.1 Symbiodinium sp. CCMP2456
CGCGCGCGTGCGCGCGTGCGCGCGTGGCGCCGCGGAAAAAGCAGGGACTCCCGCAGCACCACCAGACGCCCCCCACGCGCAGACACAGGCGAAACCGCACCCGACGATCCTTCACATCCAGCAGATCCAGATCAAGATCCACACGGCGCAACACCTCTACCTACCGCAACAAACGTTCCGACACACCTTCGCGCTCACGCCCACGTAACAGCACCGGAAAATCCCCTGGACCGGGCATTGTCCTCCGACCTCCACCAGCTCAAAAACAACAATTCCAACGCACTGCCCTCGCCATGAACCCCACCACCAACCCACGCAGCCAGAGCACATCGGCACCAAAGACAAAGCACAACCCACAGCAACCCCCCCAGCAACGACAGGACAAACCATTCAACGTCTTCACCAGGTCCTGTACGACGTAAAGGAGGCAGAAGCCTTTTGGACCAACTTCGGGAATGCGCGGGTTCAGAAAGCACAAACCACTTTACGCGTGGCCAGGTCATCGTGGCCTTTTCGCAAGTGCTGTTCGCCTCGGAATGTGTACCGAATCAGCAGGGACTACAGTCCCTCAAGTTCATCGAGATTGATGGCCTCTACCCAGCTCTCCTGCTACCATTGGACGACCCATCACTGTTGCAGTCCAAAACGGTTCTTTTCAAAAAGCCCACCCCGTTTGGAGTGACACCACAACAGTGGTCAAGATCCCCACCAGCAGTATACACCTTTTGTTTCACCCATGGAACAGACTTCCAAGGTGGGTCCGAAATCCTTCGTGAGGGACAGATACGTCCAAGCTCCCTTCCACCGGGGGGCCGTGCACAGGCAAATGTGGTGTGCGGATCGGGTACACCACGGGCCTTAGCGGAGTGGTCCTTACAGGTGACGGGGCAGGAAAGACATTATTTTGCGGTTGTTCTGCCAACATGTCATGTAACAGTGAGTTGCGTAACAGTGCAAATGTTTGTAACAAAACAGACTTAGTCGGCCTGGGGTGTTGGCAGATGCTTTTCATAGCCTTGCCTGAAACTGTCGATGCGCCTCTTCGGAATGCTGTCTATGACCAATCCGCGTTGTCTTGGCGGAGAAGGCTTTCGATCACATCGAGTTGTAGTTTACAGCTGGACAGCAAAGCCGCGTTAGCCTCGTGCTGAGTAGCGAGTAGAGTGCTCGTTGTTTGTGACAAGCTTTCAAGCTTCTGATGAGAATCAAGCAAAGCTCGATGGAGTGATTCAATGCGTCGCATGATCTCGGTGTTAGTCTAGTGTTGTGATACGGTGGGGGTTGCGGTGGGAATGTGTGTTGGTGGAGGGTGTCGATTGACGGGTGGTGCTCCACGTGGTAGGCAGGTTCGCCGAGGTCGCTGGGTTCTAACATCAGCCGCTGAAGTACCACGTGAAATGGTGGCACAAGCACTATTTCAGGTACTTACACAACATCAAGAACTTGCTTCAGATTCTGCCAGTGAGAACAGCATTTTCAGCGATCAGATCTTCCGCCAGCAACCGGCGGATTTCATGGAAATGACAACTTAGGAGATCGTTACAGGAGAGGGTCAGCCGACTAGAGATTCGTATCCCAATTAGCCACCACACAGCAGGGCAGCCCAGCGAGCAAAAAGACGTCGGGACCTCAATCATTTTCCGCATTTCGGTGCCGCCCTGAGCTTTTCCGTCATGGCCATGTGATCAGAATTCACAAGCCAAAATGGTTCAAAAGATTCCCACTCAAACTGCTACGTATGCAACAACTGCGCATCACAGTTTCTGTTGCTGCCCGTAGCGTAACAGACAGCGAACAGGCTGGATTATGATGACTATGTCTCATCCAGCACAACCTTTGCGCCGATGCTGCGAGGTTAAAACAAGCCCACTGACCGATGACACATGTTCCTTTTACTCTTACAACCCAACAGATCAAGCCATGCATACACGTCTTGTTTGATGACGCACACGAGGTCACACGCGGTGCCTTGATTTGCACACAGAGCGCTCAATCAGCCAAAAATAGGTGCTTTTGCTAGCAGCCTTTTCGCCATGAAACGCGATGCAGCTACAGCCTCACCATCTTCGCGCTGTGACAGTCAAGATGATCGCGCCAACCCAAGCATCAGACCCCTTCGGAAAGAACAAGGAGCTTTTGGGCGCAGGAACTTCCACCCAACGGATTCGGGCATGGCATCACTTCAGCTCGTTTCAGTGTGCAGACTGATGGCGTCGTCGACGATCTGAAGCTGATCATCAGCCGAACACACCACAACTGGTCAAAAGCATGGCTTTTAGCCACACGGGAATGGTTGACTCACGTCAGCAATCGCGACTCTTCGCGACAGCAACCTACTACCAGCACATCTCGAACGGCAGACAGTGGCAATGGGACATCGAGATCTGCTGCAAAGAGAAAACGATCATTCACACCGTGACCATGCACATAATTAACAAGCATGCCTTGCCAACATTGTTGGCCAACCTCTCACAGTTACCAACAGCCAAATCCACCAACCACGTTACCAGTTACTTGGCTCTCGGCAGGAAAACAATCATAGCCTGCAATATTGTTATGCACGCGCCCCAGACAAGGGGCTGTGTTTGTTCGCTTCTCTCGTACATGAGATAAGGGGTTCACAACCCTTGCGCGTATTCAAGCCTGCAATCTCACATGCAATCAAGATCATGTCGGCATGAGGGCAGACTATTTACCGGAAATTTGATTTGCAGAGGAGTGTGGCACTTGCATCCTAGCACACTCAACGAAGCTGGGGATGCAAGTGGGAAGCAAGACCTGATCAGTCTTGTGTACCTGCTTTCGGATCAGCCAGTGGGCCCCCTGTGGCACTGGAGTAACCAACGCTAGAGTGGAAGCCTGCATGTTCGTTGCAGTCGGTTCTGCATAATGGCTCCATGTACATGACCTACATGACACAACTGATTCACACGATGTGCAATAGCTAGTGTAACGTCCCTTGTGGACATTCATCCGAGAGTGCAGACAACACTTTCTCACTGTGTGTGTGTGTGTGTGTGCGTGTGAATATCAGCAATTTCGAAACGACAGAACCAGACAGGAAGGTCTGCCTGGCTGCCGCCAAGCTGGTCACCAAACCACCAACCGGTGAACCTGGCTGCTTTCAGCAGGGAGATCTTGAGAAACGAGAGTCTGAAATTTACGACATTTTACGCCCTGCTACGAATGACAAGACTCTGCAGAGTTGTTACTATTATTGCCAAACTGGTAGTGATACAAGTGTGGTCGTCGTCGCGGTCGCGGTAGTAGGGTCGTGGCCGTGGTGGCGATGGTAGTGGGCGTTGTGACCGTGGTCCCGGTCGCGAAAGTGGTAAGAGATAAGTGGCAAGCGGCAAATGGTGGTAGTGGCACTGGAGGGGTCTTGGTAGCGGAACCGGACAACGATGATCTTGTCAGTTCAAACACCGTGTCGCAAGCAGTGGCAGTGGTTCTTGTGTGATGCTGAAGAACAGCATGATGATGGTGATGATGACGATCATGATCATGATCATGATGGTGGTGATGATGGTGGTGATGATGATGATGCTGATGGTGATGGTGATGATATTGATGATAATGATGATGGTGATCTTGATGAAGATGTGGATGATGATGATGCTGATGATGATGGTAATGATGATGGTGCTGGTGATGGTGATGATGAGGAGGAGGAAGGCAAGAACAAACACCGCTCTTGGTATGACTCCTGACGAGAGCGAGAATACAGACGCATTGCTCGCATCGTTATGCTGCCGAGGCCCTCACTCAGCCGAGTCCGTGTCCTCCCAGTAGTAGATGACCACCTTGAGGTCCTCAAGCAAGGTACGGCGATTTCGTGTCTGGGATATTCGCGGGGCCCAAAAAGCACCTTACCGAGGTTCATTCAACTGACACCCTAGACTCACTAGACCATTGTGCTCATTTCCGCGTTACAAAAACACCCAAAACTCAGCCCACGCGAAGACACTGGGCAGTCCTCGGTCATGCTCTGCGTCCTCTCGTAGTACCTCGGGATGGCTCACCCTGAAACCATACAGCACGAATCCCTCATGACACAGGGACTTGCGTCGATCATGCAGCTGTCAGATGCAGCGGTATGTAGCGATTTGCGCACGCAGCAAACAAACCCCATTGTGATGACTGAATGCATGAGCCCGGATGGTTCCAACACCCCTTGCAATGCTGGGCCTACGTAACTGCACTATTTCCACCTCACTGAGTCGGATAGTCACAACGACCCGAAACCTCTTGAAAACCTTGGTCCTCAGAGATCAATGTTTGGTGAGTTGATTGTGTTTTTATCTGGGAGCTTCCTTCGACCCATGGGTTCGAGGTTGGCGCGTGAGTTCGCATCATTTGACTGAAAAAAACTCGATGTCCGGAAATTGCACACACACCCAGAACTCAGAGAACCGATACCTTCCTTCGACAAATCTTTTATGAATCCACAAGAAAGTGTTCATGACGCGCCCTGTATAATTCCAGAAAGAACCTAACGCCAAGCTCCAAGAAGGTCTCTTGCACCAACCCGGACGAAAAATCCTGCATGAATGCATGAACTCTAGCTACACGCCCAGATCATTAGGCCGCTCTGTGGTCCCTCGTACGGCTTGTTCGGGCCAGCGGCTTCCTTCCGTGGCTCGTGCCCTTCTCCACCTCGGAGCTGCGAAGGGCTTCCGAGCTTTACATCATGAATCGGCTCCTGTAAATGCCAACATCAGCTTGGGCCGCCGCATACTCTCCCACCTTAGGTCTTAGGTGGCAGCTCATGAATGCCTTGCACAGTCCAAGCCGACAGTTTCCCCTGCTTGCCCAAAGCTTAGGCCGATCGCGAGGGTTCGGATCCCGATCTCATCCTCATTGTCCGTGGCGAAGACGCTGAGGACCTCGGGGCCCTGGCACTCCGAGATTCCGAGTCCGAGGTCTCATGGTGTCGGTTCTCTGTTCCTTACTTCCCGGCCCGTTCTCCAAGCAGAAACGGCGCAAAGAAAAGCAGACAAGCAGGAGCAGGGGGCCGCGGAAGGACGCGGCAGCGGAGGCATCGGTGGAGCAGGAGGGGCTCTCTAGATCACACTAGCTTTTTAGTCCTGGTTTGGGCTTGGGTGGGCTTTGGTGAGGTTCTTGGTGGGTTATGCTGGTTCTTGGCGGGTTTTGCTATTTTCGGGGTTTAGGACTCCAGGGATACACTGGCTTGCGAGGCTTCTGGATGTGTGAGACTCCAGGATGTGAGACAATGATTTCTCAAAAGATCGCCGACTCTGGGATTCTCGGCTTGAGCCTCGTGGCTGAAGGCGGAGTGGCACCCCGCAAGAGAGGGGCCCCTCGTGTTTGAGATCGGTGCGGCGGTCGAGGCCGCCCGCAGCTTTGGCGCGGAGAGATCTCGGAGGGTGTGCTTTATTTGTTTTTTTCTAACAACCGCTTGCATCCAACCATGGGTATGCCGGAGAGGCAAAGCGAGTCAGAGGGAATTAACATGGCACCATCACCCCCGCGGAGTCTTCTGCGGGGCTGAAGGGCAATCTGGGGTAAAAGCTGTGATTCCTGTGCTCCTTGCCAACTTTGCAGTTTTTTGGCTCCGGGTTTAGATCGGTCAAAGTCTACCCCCTGCGTGTTGCATATTTGGGGAACGCCTCCTCGACGACATCGCTGTCAATTCTTACGCTTAGGGGCATTGCTGTAATTAAAACCCTAACAAACACAACAACCCTTTTCAATTAACAAAACCAAAAACAAAAATACCAAGAAAAGCAAAACCAAAAAACCCAAACCAAAAAGACATTATTTCAGAACTCTTCCATATTTTTAGTTCTATTTTTGAGGACGAGGACTGGAACAATGTGTTTTTTGTATTGAATTGTTTTTTTGGTTTTGTGTTTTTTGGCATTTTTGGTTTTGTTTTTTTTGGTTGTGTTAAGGGAAGGGGTTGTTATGTTGTAGGGCTCTTAATTACGTACAGCAGCGCCCCTCAGCGTAAGAGTTGATAGCGATGTCGTCGAAGAGGCGTACCGGAGCTGGCGGAAACGAAGCGGGAGAGTTTACATTGTACGGCAAACTCGCCCCATGTCATCTTGTACTATTCGAAGATGACGCAGATCTAAAGAGATGGCATCGAGGTGCGATAATTGACAGTTGCAGTTAAATTAAACAACGACTATCGCTTTAACTTGTATTCTCTCGAAAAATTCACTTCAAAATGCAATCATACTTCGCCCAATTCTGTATGTTGCACGAGAAGCAAACCATGTGGGAATTAGACAACGAATATACAAATACGTTGTAAATTCCTGTTGGACAATATTGCTGGAGCCAAGATTGCAAAGCTGTTTGAAAGCACTCGGTGCTATGTATGTTTCTATAACTCATTGTGACAGTGGTGTTATCCCTTCATTTTCACGTGTCAGTTGTCTTTCCTGAACATGTAATGCATAATGCCCTACATTCCAGTACAAGTGGTTTCAGATGCTATGAGCATTAGGCCGTAGCCCTTTGACCTGGCAAGGACTACAAACACACTCCTTCTTATACTAACGGTTTCAGGACATCAAGCAGAATGTACAGTTTAGAGTTTAAATATACCTATCAAGTAGAATACCTCGGTGTTATGTTTTAGTGTTAAATTTCCAGGGTCTGTGAACTGCTACAGATATGGCTTGAGATTCGCTGTTGCGATTTACCCAATAAGCTGCTTACTGGAACCAGTACAGTAGAACCTTGGAAGCGTACATGAGGGAATCAGAGCCAAAATAGCATTAAGATGTCTCGCTACAGTTAAGTTTGCTCATGGAGTGTTTTGCCAATTAACACTCACGAACAGACAGAAGATTATATTTATAATAGCTGACAGTCATATTGCTACATTCACGTAGATCTATCAAGTAGAACAACCTCGGTGTTATGATTCAGCGAATTTCCAGGGTCTGTTAACTGCTACAGATACGGCTTGAGACTCGTTGTTGCGATTGATCCAAGAACCAGTACAGCAGAACCTTGGAAGCATACATGTTTGAATACGAGCTAAAATAGCCTAAAGATGCTGGCTACAGTTGTGTTTATTCACGGAGTGCTTTGCCAGTTAACACTCACGAACAGACAGAAAGATTATAGTTAAAGTAACTGACAGTCATATTAATACATTCAGGGATAATGACATACTTATACAGATTACTGACTATAGAAGCATTAGTTATTATGTTGGTAACTAGATGGGTGGGTAGACTGACCCCTCGGAGCAATTTAAGCACAGTATTTGCTGAGCTAAAAATAGTCAGATCTAAGTATACTAACAACATACAAAGTTTGTCGTCTGCCAATCAATAGGAACATATAGCATATATACATATATATATATATATGTATACATGGTCAGGCGCTCCGCGGCTCCCCCCCCCCTCCCCCCCCATGGTCCATGGTCCAGGATGCCTGCCACCCCCCCTAGTGGGTGGGGTGTGGGGTCCCTCTTTCCCCTGTGTGGTTGTGGGGTTTTGGGGTTTATGGTTAAGCTCAAGCTTTTGAATTTGGGGTTTCGGGTTTAAAGTCAAAAATTAAAAGTTTTCAGGCTGCGAGTCGACAAGAGCTTCGGGAGGGTCTGGGGTGCAGGTTGGTTAGGGTGACGATTTATGCTTTGCTTCAAGCTTAGAGCCTGCATTTACGCGGGGTTTAGGTTGGGTGTAAGGTTGAAAGTATTGCGTTAGGGTCAAGGTTAATAGAAACAGGAACACTCCCTACCTTATAGGGTTAATGGCTTGCGCAGGGCTTGCGTAAGATCGCGGCACCTGGCCGCACCCCACCCAAGCGCCCCAACGCCTTTCCGCACACGCCAGCCCCCCCCCCCCACCCTTACCAGACCATACCGGGGGGTCGGGAACGCCAGACGCCTGACTATGAACTCACAGTAGTGTCTGTAGGGATAATGATACACCTAAAAGACAACGTGTTTTATTAGCTGTAGAAACAGTACTCAGTACATATGCTTTCACAACTACGTAGATAATTAAGCGGGTAGACTAAACCTCAGACCTGTTTAGGCGGAGTGTTTCTTAACTAATACCAAATCAAACTTAAATATGACAATAACATAGTGGATTTAGCAGTCTTTCCAATAAGTGAACCGAACACGCAATGAGTCACGTTATTGCGGTCAGGGATACTGACATCACACATTCATGATAGACTGCTAGCTACATGGACATTAAATATGTGATTTCCACACCTCAGTATACAGTTCGATAGATTGGACCCTCGCGTATATTCACGGTAGTCCATCTAATATCAGTATCTGATTAAAAACTGTACCTAGTTAAGATATGAAGCTTTAGGGAAGCTTAAATCGAGTCGTGTATTTCCATGTCGCAACTTCCTCATTATATTCCTTATGACCCATGAACACGTATTCCTAAAATATGCAAAACGCAGGGGTAGACTTCGACCCCTCAACTGCTCTTGCGCTTGAAGAGAGTGAGACACACTGCCCCACTCCGCACTCAGCGAAAGTCACGCATCAGCGCAGGATCAAGGTTCAGGATGAAGGGCACAGGTCTAGGAATCTGGGTACGGCTCGAGGCTCCAGGTTCAAAGCACCCATGCCCCCGGCAACTCTGCCTGTATCCTTGCCCTTTTCTCTGAAGCTCCAACAACTCCAACCAGGTGCGGGAAGAGCGCACCTGTGGGTGAAACGGGAACCCTAAAACCTGGAAGCGCTAGAAAAACCCTACACTACTCGCTACATCATCCTGCTTCTTCTGTATTCGATCAACAGGACAGGTGAATCCGATCGTCGAAGAGCATCCGCGCTGGCACCGTAACACCACCTGTTCCCAACCTTCTGATCTTGGTAACTCGCCATAACACCCGCTGCCTACTGCGAGCATACATCTTGACGACAGGGGATCCAATGCCTCAGCTTCATCGATTCTGGCTCTAGGGTCCGTTCGGCACGCTTGACCAGTACTCTTGCGTTAGTTTCGGGGTACGAGATTAGAATGACAATAACGATGATGGTAATCAGAAGGTTCGAAAGGGCTTAGTCTTGTGTGGTCGCAAAGAGAAACTGTTGCGATGTTATTTTTGTAGATACAGTTTTGAAGGATGGATTCGGGAGCACGGACTCTGGAGTTCTTACTTTCGAAACGAGAATGCTTAGAGCAACCACACACTTCCTGGCTCTGCTTGGCACGTAAACAAAGGCTTCCGGGACGTACAATTGCACGACGCATTCCCATGTCGAAACTAAGAACTCCAGAGTTGGACCTCCCGAGTCGAACCTTCCAAACCCTAACTGCCAAACCACATCGCAAGAGCTTGGCAACTCTAAGTCTTCTCGAATGCCCAAACTTATCGCCGGGGTCAGCATTTTCCAGGTCACATGATAACACCCGGAAGTGCCCCTGCCAGCAACAACTTTCTTGAACCAAGCCGTCTGCCCAAAAATCGGAGCAAACGCGCCCTATGCGTCCTCAATTTCTTAAGAAGATCATGTCGAGAGTTCTGACAACGAGGTGGACAGTACCCTCTTGCGCGGACAACAATCACACACGAGCATCTTTTGACGACTTTCTCACACAAAGAAATTGCTGCACGCAGAACCCCCTTCAATGAGTCTCAGGTTTCGTGTTTTGCCCATCAGGCATTATGACACCATTCAACCGCGAACCCCGAAACCTCGTGCACCCTTGACATGAACATCTCGAACTCTAACTTGACGCAAGAGACCTCGCACGCCTGAAGCAGAAACCAGCAACTGGCTCTCTCTCCATTGCTCACATGGGCGAAGCTCAAGGTTTGGCACGCGGCGGAAGGAGCCTGTTGACCAAAGCTTCGGTTTGTTCAGCACTTGGGAGTTTTGGACACAGGATCCAGGATGATAGCAAGGACGTGGAGACTGAAGAGCATCTGAACCTGACCGCTACTTTGCGCGAATTGCACGAAAAATTACAACCTCGGCTTCGAATCGAAACCGTCTCGGGCAGAAACATACATGAAAACCCGTGTGTTTGTGTCACAGCGCTGCAGTGGCTTCTCTGCTGTACTTGCTTCTGTTGTAAAAATTTTTTTACAGCAGCAGCCATCGAGTGAAGGGTTATGTGCAGGTGAAGCCTACGTGTGACCTTTTTTCACATTGCGCAGCATTTATCGTGCCCAATGCCCTGAAGAGTACTAGTTACGAAAC
>CAJNDV010002492.1:91509-102054 GCA_905221635.1 Symbiodinium sp. CCMP2456
TCATACCTTCCGGGCCCTTCTGAAGACGGTTCTACAGACCTTCGCAACCTTCTGCTCATAGCTCACGCACATGCTCCTATCGCGACACCACGAATTGTATGAGGCACCGACTGTTCGCACTCCCCATGAGTTAGACCTTGGGTCTTGCTCACATAGGAAGATTGTCGCGATTGGACCGAAAATACCCGCCGCAACTTCGAGAAATCTGTTACGAGCTTGGATTTCCCAGTACGTCAGTAAGGATCCCCCGAAAATACGCATCAGGATCAGAAAGTCACCGAAGAAAACGGCAATATGATGAGGTCACATAGATGTTGCCAGTGTCACATGATGGCTGAACAAAAGACCGCCACTGGCATAGGGGGTAGAGGTTCACTAGGTGTGATCACGTTGCCAGCGTTGATACCGACTGCGTTCGCGCTCTCGATCTTCAGGCGTCTGATTCTTGCCTCTGCCTTTGCCTTTGTCAGTCCATCTGTTCGCATTTCCCCGGCTTGGTGGAGGTCCCGTTGGTTCGGGACGCCTTACCACAGCTCTTTCTTGTTCTGTAACTGGTAGACCACGTATTGTGGGAGTGCTTACGTCCAAACAGTCAGAAACCGTGACTTCGGGATTCGGTCGACGTTCTGGTTCAAGGCGTGCTGCAGTCAACTTGTTGATGTAGTTTGTCTGCATCTGGATGTCATAGTTGATAAGAAGCTCGACGGTCGTTGCCGTCGTAGCAGCGAGTCCGAATCATAATGACACCCACCGGGTCAATGTACATATAATCATCTCCGCCCCGTGGAGGAGGTCTCAGTACAGAGAAACTTGAATAACCCGTCACCTTTGCCACAACGTTCTGCAAGACTTGGAAGCAACTGATGTACATGTCGCTTCTGCCTTGTTTCCTGATTTCAACGTAGGTTTGCGGATTATACCCCTTCTGAACAGCGCCCCTGGTGAGCTTGGAAAGAAGCTGGCTGTTTGGTACGGAACCTCCTCAGCATGTACTCAGCAGCGGGGTCGTCAGGCTTCGCGACGCGAACGCCATATTCGACGATTTCCTCATCGGTGACGTCCCCGGAGATCCTGGTCGGGGTCGATGTCGCCTAGAGATCATAACGATTCTCACTATGGAACATAGATTGAACCTGGTCGTACGGAAGGCCCATCCATCTCGAAAGCGAAGGCCATGACTTCTAGATGCTACGCACCATGACGTGCGCCATGTAGGTGAACGCCGCGGTCTTGGCATCAACGCATGGTGCTTGGCAATGGTCATGATAGTAAAGAACTTGCATGGACAATCTTGCCTGAGTCAAAGTAGGGTTTGTAAGGAAGACGTTGGAACGTAAAGGGACTGGACGCCGCTCAGCGACTTCGGCCTGATCCTCATCTTCATCATCGAGTTTGGCTTCATCATCCACATGAGGCTGTCCATCGATTTCCATCTCGGGTTCTGCGACCGTCATTGTGTTTCCTCCTCTTCTGCAGGAATGTCGGCGCTAGCTGACACCGTTGCTGCAGCAGCTTGCATTGTGTTGGCAAGCACCTCATCGGGAACCTCACATGGAGGGTTCCTCTGGGGTCTGGGGAGCCGGTCGCTGGCACTTGCCGTTCGACTTGAGTACGCTGAAGCATCGAGCGCAACGAGCAACGCAGGCCGGCACCGTCGTCAAACATGCTGGGCGCGGCCGAATCCGCATTGGTGCATTTCTTTCAGCCAAGTTCTCTTCTTGGGGTGGCATGTTCCTGATAGCGAGTTGGATAGCCTCTGTGACGATCTTTAGCCTACGACCTACTAGCATCTTCACGACGTTGCTCATCTGCCTCGGCCAGCAAACTTGAGACGCTCTTCTTTCGCACGGTCGCGATGTCCATTTGGGAGATCGCATTGAATGGTCATGACTCTCTGCGGAGATCTTTCGTCCTTCAAGCTGACTGCTATTAGGGAGGGCTCATAATCCACGCAAACCTCATCCTCAATGTCCTATTCTAGGGTCTTCTCGGTGAGTTTGAATGAGTACACGTCAACATCGTTCGGAACGCAGAACCATATCTCCTTGGTGAACATGAACGGAATCGGGCGGTTCACGATCACCAAGCCGCTTACAGTCAAGTTTCCGCCGAGACGGATCAGATCGGGCATGGGTACATATAGAACCACCACAAGTGATTTCCACTCCCTGGCACCCTGAACCTCGCGACGACCTTGCATTTGTCGAAAGGAGCGTACACGCCAAAATGGCTGCGCAGCCTTCCTGAGCCGTATTGTCCACGACGGATTGAAGGTTGTAATGCGCAGCGCTGCGAAAGGACCGTCGAATACTTGTCACCAAGGACGTTGAGGGATCGATAGCAAACTTGGTCGGGTCGATCCTCATCTGTATCTCGTCGGAATCTTTTGACTCTGAGTGACCACTTGCTGCACGTATTGCCCAAGGTCTGATCCAGTTGTCAACCAGATGGCGGTCTTCACCAGTGTACCGACGTGCGCCATTCATGCGTTGCTGTTCACGTGTCTGGGCCAGGCGAGAAACCATCTCATCAGGCCCCTTGCAGCCTTCGCTCAGAGGTTGGCTCTTTTATCCAGTTGCACAGGCGTACATTTGGATGCCCAGCGCGTAGCCGAAAATGAGGACGCCGACCTGCTTAGTCCGTTGGCTGGCAAGAAGGCCTTACCTTCGAGATGGTTGCAGTCACATAGACGGCGTATTTTGTTGCGGCAACTATGGTTTGCTTCTCCCAACATCACTTTCTTTCCTCCCAGCTAAACTCCACTTCATCGGTGTCCTCCTATGCCGGATTGAGGGTCTCACCGGGTCGGGCATTATCTTATGCTACCTCGGACTCACATGGGACCGGGCCTACGACGAGGACGACAACCTGCGCTCCATTGGCTACTATGATGTCGGAAATGTGGCCTACGCAGGAAATGAGGCGGATATTTTCTGCTGCAGATCGAAGAGAAGCGTTCAACACTGTGACGAATACGCATGTGTCCAAGGGCCGGAATGCTCCTTCTACAGGTATTGCTCCTCAGAATTTATCGGGTTGATCGCGGCTCCGTCGCGAAGGAAGCGAACACCGCCAAGGAGGAATACTGAGGCGGAAGCTTACATAAGTATGCTTATACCTACCAGCTACGTAGCCATTGCCACATCCCGATCTCTGCGTCCTGAGATTTACATGTGGTGGGGGAAGACGATGACGAGAATTTGGTTGACAATACCAACGACGTCAATGCTGCTCCTGCAACAAATGTTGTCAGTGCCCGTGATCCCCCTGTTTTCCTTTGTGTAGAGAGTGTTTCACTCGCTGCCGTAGTAGGCTCAAGGGACCACCCGTCACGCAGAGCGTGGTGCCCAGCAAAAGTGACCGAAGGGTCGTGGGTGATAAGGGGTCTGGAACGAGCCCGAAATCGTTTTAAGGTAGCGGAGCCAGAGGTACAGACCTTTGGCTCGAAGTCTCCTGGTGGTCATAGACTCCATCGACAAATTCTTGTTCTTGAAGTAGATAGGAATCCTCACGCGTCCTTTTTGCAACCAAAGCTGTCCTTCCTCATGCGCTACCCTGTGCCATAGGTGTATCACTTGGGGTGTCTCCTGACGGCGCAGGTGGAAACCCCGGCAACTCCGGTTCCACAGTAGGACTAAACGGTCCCGATCCACTCATGCACGTTTATCTCTTCTCGGAGACTCCACAGGTCTCTCTCGTCGCTGCCACTGGGTGGCGCTGTGGCCCAAGGCTCTTGTTCCTTTCTTTCACGCTCTTTCGCGTTGATGGAGAACGCAGAGGATGAGATGAAGATCCAGCCTGTGCGGTTGCAAGGGCACATCACTAACGAGTTGAAGAACAACGAAGACGAGAACGGAAGGTTCGTGATGATAGACGGCAAGATGAAGAAAATGAAAGAGTATGCCGAAAAAGAGAAAAAAGGCCAGAAAAGCAAAAGACCAGAAAGGACCTAAGGATGAAACCTTGCAAGAGGTCCTTGATCAGCTGTCAGCCGCTCAGAAAGAGCTGACTAAGCAGCAAGAAGTAAATTTCACTCTGACGGGCAGCGCACCAGCTTAAGACCGCGAAAAGCGGAAGTAATTTTGGCCCGCTTGGAATTGCCCCCTCCTTTCCGGCCCGCGACTCCCTTCCTCGCCCCATCAGTTCCCAAAGTGTCCCTGCCTTTGCTTGCCTCGGAGTCATCAGCAGAGGCATCGACAGTCTTGGTGACAGAAGAAGGGCAGCAGCCTCAACAAAAGGCAGAGAGCCGCCGCGAAGCCTCTTCTGGGCACCTGTTCCTGTCTGGCCGGCACCAAAGATGCCCAGAGCATAATTTGCCCACTGTCACCATCTTGAGCTGCTATGGGCAGCAAGTCACAATCAGCACTTGACTTCGCAGCTCCACGAAAGAGGAAGGATTTCTCATTGCCAGGCACCGACTGTCTAATCATCTTAACCTCATGGAAACTGGGCTCAACAATGCCAGCCGCCTGCACCATGTCCCCACATCGCGGGCAGCCGTTCAGCTGCCACACCCTGGAGAAAAGAGTGGTATCAGTGATTGGCTTCTTCTAGCCCAGACGTGCAAGACGGCATGCCTTCCCAATCGACTGGGCTCTGCTGGCAAAATAGTCCATTTCAGATTCTTTTGGCAGCCGGTCGAGCCACTCAATCTCGACCCGCTCCTTCTGCCTATTAGGCGGGAAAGTGAATACCCCTTCAGCCCCAGCACACCCAAGAAGCGTATGATGCCGAAGACCTGTGCGGCGTTGTTGCCAATCTTCTCCTCAGACCACTTCCACGAATCTGTCAACTGCACGTGGTGCCAGGAAGCCCAGGTCGCAATGGCATATCGGGGTTTGTCGATGAAAGAGCGCCATCGATCCTGCGAAACAAAGGTTTGTGGCACCTTGACAAGCAACACTCTCTGGGCCTCGTCCGGGGAATTCTCCACTTTGCGTGTCGCAGTTGATCTTTCCAAGAAGCAGCTTCAGGACCATGAGTTGTCTACAGAGGCAAGGGTGAAGCAGGTGATCCCAGCCGAAGTCGGAGCAATGATCCGCTTTTGGGAGGACTTAGAAAACTCAAAGCATCCAACCCCTGAGGAGCAGGGACAGGATGGGACGCTTCGCCCATCCTAACTCCAACAGAGGGCTTGCCACTCCAAAGGCTGGCAGCACGACTCCCCAAGCCATAAAGGCACTGCACAACGACACTCCACACATCACTGCAACAAGACAACTCTGCAGAATGTCCTTCATTTTTGGTCTCAAGGTCCTGTGTGCATGCAGTGTCCTGGTCGGCTTCGGCGCCAAAGGTGCAAAGCTCGCCCAGCAGTCCTGGAGCCTTGATCATCACAGCCGATGTCGCCGGCACCTTCCTGGAACTGGTGGTCGGGTCACTCTAGCGTCGTGAACCTTGCTTTGCTTGCAAGCTTTCAGAAACATTGGTCTTGCACCTTGCAGTGCGGTGCATGCTCACGCTGCCTCGTCAAGCTTGTCTTGTTGTGCATTTGGAACCTGGCTTTCTGCATCTGCAGCTTTTGGCCAGCTGCTTGCCTGCCTGTATTCCAGGTCAGCAGCTTTTGTTAGTTTCACGTGTTAGTCTCCACTTCTTCTTGCACAGGCCTGGCTGACGTTGGTTCTCCCACGAAGGTGCGCACCAGCATGCTTCTTTCTGAAGCACTTCTTTCTGTGGTTAGGTCGTGTGAAGCCTTGCCGCAAGCTTCTGGTGCTTGCCTCGGCCGTCCGATCCTCTGAGCCATCTGGGCGCTCTGCTACTTCAGGTCGCATGCCAGCTGGGGCTCTGGCCTCTTTGGCCATGGCACCCTGCTGTGCTGTTGGCCAGTGACTCAGCATTGACATGTTGACCATCTGGAGCACTTCAATGCCTCAGGTCGCGAGCCACCTGGGGCTCCTTGCTAAAGGCGCTTTGCGCCTGCCTCAGCTAGATACCATCTTGCTCGGCGTCCTGGAGCCTCTCCCCGAAGGTCCGGGCTGTCTGGAGCTCTCACTTCTGCTGGCAGCCGTGACCTCGAGCGCATGCCGTCTGTCGCCACGCAACCGGGTGCTGGCGTTGACTTTGCACTTTCTGGTTCCGGCACCCCTGTTCTGGTTCCCGCTATCCCACCGGGAGCGTTTTGAGCCGTGGTGCTTAGAGACACAGAGAGAGAGATTATTGACATGATTGATAGCAGATTGACCGCGCAGACATACGCACAAATGTATATGTATGTATGTGTGTATATATATATATATATAGCTGTTTACTTATTTATTTATTTAAAGAGAGGACAACGAATGCATGCCGCTGTCCACCTCTGCACACCGGATGTTTACTGGATCTGGCAAGTTTATGAACGAAGTCTCTAGCTGACTCTAGCCTTCATCACCTTGCTAGGCAGCCAACCTTACTACGACACAAACATCAGGCACGGTCGAGGCTCTGAGGACTGAGGGTCCGTCCCCAGGCCGGCGGCGGAACGTTGCCGAGGACTTGTTTCTGGCAGTGACTGAGGCTCTGATTGCGGCACTTGAAAGTATCAACAGTCTGCAGAACTTGGCTAATATGTTAATGGACAACTACTCTTGCTTACGGTTGTTAATTTGCATTTAGAACGTTATTAGTTGTTTCTGTTCTGCTGTGGTACAGAATAGTATACTATGCCATAAAGCCTTATCGCGTATTATACACCACATGTCATGTTGCACTCTGTTCTGTTTGGTAATACTATGTTGTAATACATTGTTCTATTAGATTATTAGAACATAGCGCATATAAATATACACACAAAAATATGTGTATATATACTACAGGATAACTATACTTTTGGCGGTACTATGTTACAGTATTGATTGGAATAATCTCTGCTAGAGTATTTTCATTAAAAAAAATATCATAACACTGAACCATATTATTTTTTTGTAGTATATGTGGTTATACCATCTTGTGCCAGATTGCTTGTAAACTTTATGGTCCTTTCTCCATCATATTCTAGTACCGTACAATACTGATTCAAAATGCATGCTATGCCTGTACAAAACCATACAATATCACATAAACTTCACAATATAACAGAACATATCCTATCTCCCAGGGTGTGCATTTCAATACATCATGATGAAAACATGACAGAATAGAAAATCATATACCATGGTATGATATAACCTATATAACATATAGGGTTATAACCGCGCAAAATAGAATACACCATCCTCTGCCGTATATAATATGCTGTAAGGGTTTATGGTATAGTATAGTATTTTGTACCATAGCCGAATAGAAACAGATATTAACATTGTGAATGTAAAGTAATAACGGTAAGTAAGAGTAGTTGCCTATTAACATATTAGCCAAGTTCTGCATACTGCTGATATCGTGCCTTTTTGATATAACGTTAGACTGACTTGTAACATGTTTGCAGTATTACCAAAACTGGAATGTACTATTGATGTAAGAGTTTATTGTACCTCAATATACATATCATAATGAGTGAGTGTCATTATAAGATATCAAAATACAATGTTTATATGACAGATCGAACCAAGTCTAATCTAAGTCATGTCAATACGGCTTGTTGCTTCCACCTGCATATTGCTTCGAAGCCCACTTCACGTAAAGACTTAGGCCTCAAACCCCCCACCCCCTGCCGCCACCCCCACGCTCGCGATCTCCCCGCAGCCCCCGCCCCCCCCTGCACCCCACCCAACCCACCCCCCCCCCGGGCAAAGAAAAATCTCCCCCCAAACCTGATTGTGATCTATCATTCACAGCAACAGGTTCCGAGGCTCTACCGGAAGCCATTCCAGGTCACACAGCGTCACACAAACCACCCCAAGCCCTCATGCAAGTAAATTCCACCAGGGCGTGTCCTGGGCGATGCTGCCCTGTTCCTCGATGTCGGCTCTCAAACGCAACTCCTTCCTGCCACCGTGGCCACAACATGAAAACTGCATGAAACAGGGACCATCATGACAGCCAGCATGCTGACAGCACCGAGAATGAACACAGCAGCAGGAGGCCATCGACCCTGATCGCCTCATCGAGTATTGAATCACCTGGGTACAATACTTCATGTAGTGCCACTTTGCAAAGTAGACCTGGCGCGAGAACACCTTACCGGAGACACAACTGAACAGCTTCTGTGCGTAGGGGCAGACGGATGCACGCATGCGATAATTACTACAGTTACTACAGCTGCATCCAACGACTACATCTACATTTAGGAATCAGGAGCGTACGAACGCAAACATACATCCACATAAATAAAGACATGTACCCGCAGATGTGCTTAGTTCATGCATAACAATGCCCTTTGTGGCACACTTCAGCTCGGGATCTTCCTTTTGAGTTGGCTGTAAAACACGAAGATTCGGTCTGAGGGCCTTGGCCTTGCACGACCAAGTCTTACAGCGTCAAGCCGTTCGTTGCATTCGGCGACGTTCTTTCCAAGCCTTACGCACGTTAACGAGCAAACCAAGGTAGCTTGTCGCAATGAACGGCCTTCTCCAAAATTCTGCCATACATCCTGTTTTAAAGCCACGATCTTCCTGATACAACCTACTACAGGAGAACACCATGCAGTAGGCCTTTCTTACAAAGTCTTGTAGATAAGCATTGACATGCCGTTACCATGACCATGGTATACGACATTCCCTCGTTGAATTTCAGTGTATACACCTACATTCCTACATTGACCTACCTGTTGACATGTGTCGAAAGACCTGAAGCTTGTCCTGCCTTCCGTCGAAAAACTCTCAGCTTTGCAACTTTATGCTTCCCACTGCTGCATTGCTTGTACTTGTACTTCATGCGGTCACTGGTGCTGCATGATGCTGTACTTAGAGCTACGCTTCCTACGATACTGCATGGTGCCGTGATATGTGGATTGTAGAATCAGGTTGCGTAACTTTGAAGCTTTATCACAAGAGATGCCTGCAATTTACCCGCGCCTGGTTTTGGCGGTTGATGACCCTCGTGTCCGTTGGAAACTCTCGGCCTTGGCAAGCTTGAGGCGAAGTAACGTTTAGCCTTGACCATCAACTTCTCATGCCTAACGGCCAACCGCACTGTTGGAGTTAACAGCAACCAGGTCCAGGTCCCACAGCAAAAACTGTTGAACCTACATCTTTGCGTTTTGCTGCTTGAATCTGCGGAAAACCCAAGAAATTCACTACACAAAGGCACAGAAGCCTTGAAGAAAGCACCCTATCCGAAGATCCCTACGTGAATTCTGCTAATTTCCGGCCGACACGGGACACGGGACCTTTTGTGCGACTCAAACGCGCTGTTGGTGACAGTTGGAAAGAGATCCTCGGCTCGTGTCCGCAACGCAACTCGGCTGATTGATGTGCAGCCTCGGAGCTGCACCCTAAGCCCAATGTGCCTTTTCTTCGTGTTTCTGCTAACACTACTAGTATAATTAATACGACTAATATTATTGATACTACTAAATACTACTAATACTACGAATACTACTGAATCGTCTTTCTAGAGACTCTTGCTGCAAATATCTGTTGCTTGTTGTACGAAGCATCCCTGCCGACTTGGAACCAAGTCGGCTGCCTCGACGACTGCTGGTGCGATCCCGCCCATTATAGCGACGACTCCCTGATTTAGTGTTCACATTCATACTCGAGTCTACTAGTCCGATGAGGATCACTGCCAGTGGTACGAGAGTTAGATGCAAAGAACACGCCAGGAGCGCGGCGAACCGTCCGAGCAGCCCTCTGAATGTCACCATTCCTCGGACAGCCACTGGACAACCCAAATTCATGCCATGTACTGCAATTTACATACTATACTTATTCGTCGCCCGAGCGGTCACGGTTCTGGAGCTGCCCAGAAAGCAGTCCAGAGGGCTTGGCGTGATGCCTGGCTGACGCCTTGCTAATGCTACCACACACACCGGGCAATTCGTGACCAGGCTCTGTCTCGCCAGGCGCTTCAGTGCATTGAATTGCCTGGTGCATTGTTGAAACAGCGCGACGCAAACATTCTGTAGAACGTCCAGGATGGGATTCGACCCATCTTTGCAGGATATTGATAGCACGTTGATTCCTTTGTGTCTCCTCTGCAAGCAAAGCTGGACCTTATCACGTCGTTCGGGCGATCTGCGTCCACGACGGCTGAAGGTGCAATCCTTGGAATCGCATCGTATCGGTCTCTTTCTCTGCATGCTGCTGGATCTTGCACCGACTGCATCGGACCGGCTGGGGTCCCCACAAGTCACGAGGCATCGCATGTGTCCATTCTGCCAGCTTAGTGACGTCTCTGTAACAAGGCGCGCAACCCATGCCGGAGGTACTCTGGCGCACGGACGACATTCGCATGGCCAAAACGCCATGGCACTTGGCCAACATGATAGGAAAAGGGCAACTGTCCCCGTGTTGACTGTGATAGAAAAGCACTGCAAGATCAGACACTCAGACTCCATCTGCAAATCTACCCAAGCTCTACAACTCTGATGTAATATCTGAAAGGTAGAACCGGGACACGTCCGATGTGTGGGTTGGTAGGTGGGTAAGTCGGTAGGTAGGTCGCTAGGTAGGTAGGCAGGCAGGTAGG
>CAJNDV010002493.1:2087-12586 GCA_905221635.1 Symbiodinium sp. CCMP2456
TTAGGATTTAGGGGTTTAGGGTTTGTTTTTAGGGTTACGGCTTCGGGGCTTAGGGGCTTTAGGGTTTCGGTGGGTTAGGGGCTGTAGGTATCCTACCTTATCAGGGTTCCTTATATGGTAGGTTTCTTAGGGTCCCATCCTCAAGTCCTGGTGTAGAAGCCTAAAAAAAGTATTAATACTAAAACCTGTCGGGCTCCTAATGCGGTTGTGGCAACAGATAGAACCTAAACCCAAACCCCCTAAACCCCCAAACCCTAAACCCCTAAACCCTCAAACCCTATTCAGTGAAGCCCCTACTTTAAACGCTTTTGGTGTCGAGGGCTCAGGGAGGGTTCAGGGTCTACCTGTTACCCCAAACCCTACAGAATTAGTAGGGTTTCGGGTTCCTAAACCCTAAACCCTAAAGTTATGACCCCTTAATTAAAGGGCAGGGCCCTGAAACGGTAGGTTTTTGAATCCCCAGGTAGGGCTTCACTCCAAAAGCATAAGCCCCCTACCCCAGAACGCTGAATCCTGAACCCCCAGCCTTCAACCGCTAAAGACGCATAGACCCCAAAAGCCTCAATCAAGCCCGAAGTCAAGAGCTCTTCCCAGAGACTCCAAAACCCCTTAATTAAGGAATATACCTTAAATCACATTAGGGATCCCATTATAATTTAAGGTATATTCCTTAATTAAGGGGTTTTGGAGTCTCTGGGTTAGGCCTCAAACCGACCATTCTCCACTTATAATCCGCAGCAATTCGAAAGCCGGGGAGCGTTCTCCCGCTCTTGCTCTCTCACTCGCTTCTTGTGCGCATCTTTTTGTGAACTGAAGTACCTACTATTAAGGTATCCAAACTACCGTCCCCTGAGTAGGCACCTAAATTTCAGTGGCCTTGAGAAGCCTCTGAGTAGGGTACCCCAGGGTTGATGGTTGCTGGGTTTAGGGTCTCGACTTCTTGGGTTGAGGATTTCAGGCGTATTTGGACAACCCCCAAATTGAAACCCCATACCTACTATAGGGGCCTTAGTAAGTGATTTACCCCAAAACCCTATTCTAATTATTAAGGCCCCTACCTTATTTGTAGAACCCCCAAACTTAAACCCCACACCTACAACATGCAGGCTCGCGGCGCAGCGCTAGCCCACCAGGGAGCCGCTTACCTGGATGGACAAGAGGCCCCGACAGCGGTCCCAAGTCTAGTCAGGATTGGGTTTAGGGTTCAGGGTGTAGGGTTTAGGGTTTAGGGATTTTAGAGATTCAGGTGACTTACATAGGTTATAGGCCATAACGAGGTCCAAGAGACCCAACCTCAGAATTCACACGTGCAAAGACCCAAAGAAGGACGGATGAACAAGAGGATTTCAATTGTACCCTTCAGGGTATCCGTGCGACGTAGGGGCTGAACAAGCTTGTGTAGCTTTGTTGGATGTATGCTTACCAACAGAGCCATAGTCTTTTCAAGACAAGTGATGCACCACAGGTGCCATGGATTTCTAGCAGCTGTTACCCCGAAATCCTAAGAGTCAGAGAGCCTTGCCTTTGAGCTGTTGGGGACCTGACCCATCCTTGCTGTGGTGTGGTGTGGTTCGGGGATTGAAGTCGTCATAGTTGATGGACTCTGCTTGCTCCTGTGGTGTGGTGTTCTTCCGGATCTGGGGTTGGCAGCGACGGCAATAAACGCAATGCGCCGAAACAGGGTTGTGGCGGCCAAGGGGTGAGGGATACCAGTGCGGGGTTGGTGAACAACAGAGAGGTATAGCCTTACTAGACAGACGCCTGAAGCTGCAAAGATGGGCACCATCGCGGCAAATCAAGCCCGAAGCCTTCATGAACCATGAATGACACCGCAACCCTAGACTCCCCTGCCGTAATCCTAAACCCCTACACCCAGAGGTTCAAGTCCTAAAGTCCTAAGCTTACAGCTCCGGCATCTTGACTAGGAAAGCTTTAATTAACCCTGAGTCCTACAACCCAAAACCCCAAACATACGCTCTAAACCCTAAATCCTAAATCGTAGCCGCACACCCTACACTCTGAACCCTAACCCTAAATCCTAGACCCTAAACCCTATTACTGCTTACTATCATCCCGAAACCCGAAACCCTAAGCCTTATATTACTCATTACCATTATCCCTAAACCCTATAAACCCTATCACAAATTACTATTATCCCTAAACCCTATAAGCCCCAAGCCCTATCACAAATTACCATTATCCCTAAACCCTAAACCCTAAACCCCATCACAAAATACCCTTATCCCTAAACCCTAAACCCCATCACCAATCCCCCTTATCCCTAAACCCTAAACCCTAAACCCCATCACCAATCCCCCTTATCCCTAACCCCTAAACCCTAAACCCTAAACCCCATCACAAGTTACCCTTATCCCTAAACCCTAAGCCCTAAACCCCATCACCAATCCCCCTTATCCCTAAACCCCAAAGCTTAAACCCTAAACCCCATCACAAGTTACCCTTATCCCTAACCCCTAAACCCCATCACCAATCCCCCTTATCCCTAAACCCCAAAGCCTAAACCCTAAACCCCATCACAAGTTACCCTTATCCCTAAACCCTAAACCCTAAACCCTATCACCAATCCCCCTTATCCCTAACCCCCAGCACTTGCAGGCACCTGCCGAAGTCCGAGCCCCCCGGGGAGTCCCACTGCCAGTGCGAACCTGAGCCTCCAAGAAAAAAGTAGGGGCCTAAACAATTAGGGTTTAGGGTTTACGGGTTTAGGGTTTAGGGTTTAGGGTTTAGGGTTTAGGGTTTAGGGGTTTAGGGGTTTAGGGTTTAGGGTTTAGGTTTTAGGGTTGCTAAGATTATTCTTTATGGTTCCTTATTTTAATTATACAATGACGGGCTTTTGGGGGGTTCCTTAAGATAATGATAGCATAATCTACCCCAAGCCCTATTCTAATTATCAGGGTCCTTAGAGTAGGGCTTAGGGCTCAGGAGCTCCGGTTTTACGGCTTGCAGGGTTTAGGGGTGGTAGGGCTTAGGGTTAAGGGGTTGAGGGTTTGGGGCTCAGGGTTAAGGGGTTGAGGGTTTGGGGCTTAGGGCTTAGGGCTTAGGGTTTAGGGGTTGAGGGTTTAGGGCTTAGGGCTTAGGGCTTTGGCTTTAGGGGTTGAGGGTTTAGAGCTTGGGGCTTAGGGTTTAGGGGTTAAGGGTTTAGGGTTTAGGGCTTGGGGTTCAGGGCAGTACCTGCGCCAGTCCAAGCAGAGCCTTGCCGTGCTGAGGGCTTTGGGGGTTTATCGGCTTGGCTTGTTTTCTTGTCACGGCTTTTTTCGGTTAAGGCGTTTTGAGGCTTAGGGGAGGGTTTAGGTTGGCCTTTTGGTTTAGGGATTGGGGGTTCAAGGGTGCAGGCCTTTAGGCTTGGGGTTTAAGCGCAGGGTTTAGGGAGTTCGGGCCCTAGTAGGGGTTTAGGGCTCCCAGTTTTGCTGGGTCGCCCCAGGCAGAGTTTGGTGTTTGGGTGACCTGTGGCCGTAGAGACAATTGGAAGCTCCCCAGCCGTAATGACTCAAGTCCTAAACCCTGAAAACAAAAGACCGTACAAGTCCAGCCTACTGCTCCTTGCGGTGCCTCGACAGTTTGGAGGTCTGTCGCGCCGTGTCCGAGTCGAGACATTTTGTTGCTCGACGCCCCTTAGCATGTCTGGTTCAGGTTGCGCTTGTTCACGCGAGAGCAAAATTTTAGGCACAGTCACATAGGATCGACCGCAAAGTACCCAAACCATAACGAGGACTGTCCCAAACATGTTCATCCTCATCGTTGTGGCCATCGGCTTCGTCGATCGCCGTCATCTTCAGCAGCATCAGTATCAGCGTCATCAGCCCCAGCAGGCCAGAAAGGCGATACCGCCCACGGTTTTCATAGATACAGTGAGGTGACGGAGCCCACCGCTACCTAAGCAATCCCCGAAAACTATACATGCTCTGTGTGGAAGTATCTAAACCCTAGACCCTAAACCCTAAACCCAATTCAAGGGGGTCTGCATGAGCTTCTCTGACCAGGTACGAGACGGGGTCTCTTAGCTTCGAACAACTGCCTCCACCAGCTGAAAATGCGCCAGTCGGATGAGCACGCAGAGGAGGGAGGGCTATATCTCAAGCCCATAAGTCCTGCTTAGGGCTTAGGGTTTAGGGTTTAGGGTTTAGGCTAAACCTTGAAAGCTCTAAATCTGAAGCAATAAACCCCTAGAGCCCTAAAGCCCTAAACCCCTAAATCTCAAGCCCTAAAACCCCGAGGGAAATCCGAGGTTCCCGAATGAGTAGTGAGTAGTTTGGTTCAGGTTACAAGGCAAACCACTTTTCCGGACGTCAAAGCAGGAAAGGGTCCAAGGGTTTCGGGTTCAGTTCAGGTGCAACTAAGGGCCTGCGAAGCTTCAGCTCAATGTTAGTATTACCTTTCTGGCCTTTCTGATTATTACTAGTATTGTTAGTCTTCTCATTCTGTGCATTCTTATGGTTTTTCATTATTGTCGAACGTCAGACCTTTCGATTTTGGGGCTACTGGCAAGTTTCGATCGCAAGGATCTTCCCTAAGTCCGAGGTGCAGTTGCAAAAGAAGTAACCTGAGGAAGGAGTTATGCCAAGACGTACAGACGAAGCAAGTCTAATTATCAGGAGTTGGTGAGGGGCCCAAGGCATCGATGTAGATCTGATGCTGCACGGTGGCAGTGGTTATGTTGAGTATGACGAAAATGGCGATTATGATAATGCTGCTGCTAATGATTATGATGGTGACGGCGAGGATCAGACCGACCATGACTGTGCAGCTGATACCTCATACGAATCAGTTGCGGGTGCCGGATCGAACTTGGAGCATCACTGCGAGCCAAAACTGCAAGACGACATGGTTTAGGGTGTAGTGTTGAAGGTTTAGGGTTTCGAGATGTTGACACGAGGCCAACAACGCTCCTCAAACAACGGTTTGCAAGCAGAAGAAACTTGAAGAAGCCCTAAGCGACATTAGGCCCTGAGGCCAGAATCAGGAAGTGCGCGGATGCAGGGTGGAATTAGGGTTTTCATTTTCACTGGGGTTTGGGGTTTGATGTTTGATGTTCGTGGTTTAGGGTTTAGTGGTTAGCGTTTCAGTTGGTCAAATCTGGTCTGGTCGGGAGCCGGGTTGTTCTTTCGAAGTGCGGCACCAACAGCATTGAAACAGCCACACGGATTTCGCGTCAAATCCTGCAACCCTGGACCCTAAACCCTATAAGCCGCGTACACCCTTTGAAGCCTGAGCTCTACAGCAGCGGCTGTGGAAGGTTTCATGGTTTCGGGCTCAGGGCTTCGGGCTCAGAGCAACCCTTATGTAACCCTTATAGTGAGAGTAACTCCTAAACCTCTTAACCCTAAACTCTCGACCTATAGTAACCCCTAAAAACGAAACCCTTAGAATAACCCCTAAACCCTAAACCCCTCCACCCTAAACCGTTCTAGTATCCCTTAAATGCTAATTCCTCAACCCTAAACCCTTCCTTATAGCAACCCCTACAAACCCTTTGGTCTTGGACCTTCGGGCCCCCACAACATGAAGCAACAGCATCGGCTTTGGGGTTAGAGTCCAGGGTTTAGGATTCAGGGCTTAGGGCTTCCTCTTTTCATAGTTTTAGGGTCTAGGGTTCAGGGCTTGGGGTTTGGGGGGTACTTGGAGGATCATGGGACTTAGTAAGTAGGGTTATAAATATGGTAACTATACTTATAACCCCAATGAAGGGACTCATAACCTTACTTACTAAGTCCCATGATCCCCTAAACCCTAAATCCTAAACCCTAAACCCTAAACCCTAAACCCTAAACCCTAAACCCTAAACCCTTACTTACTAAGTCCCATGATCCTCCAAGTAGGCTCTGAAGTGACAGGAGCAGATCAGCAAGGTCCTGGCACAAGAACAGCAGCTGAACTGCAAGGAAGGGCAATCATACTTTGGATTAGGGTTTAGGGTTTAGGGTTTCGGGTTTAGTGAGTTAGTGGTTCAGGGACTAGATTTCAGGCTTAAGGCTTTATGTCTTAAGGCTCAGGGTCCCTAAACCCTAAACCCTAAACCCTAAACCCTAAACCCTGAACCCTGAACCCTGAACCCTACACCCTAAACCCTAAACCCTAAACCCTAAACCCTAAACCTATAGCATAGGTTCAGAGCTGCCTTGCTGTCTTTGTCGTGTCCTGCGCCGTGTTGCACTTTCGATTCTATTGTGACTGAGTCTGAAGGCTCTACCCTAAGGGTCCATGTACTCATATATATATATATATACACTGGCCCCAAAGTATCGATATAGGGACTACTTTAAGGCCAAAGTATCTACTATTTGGGCACAAGGACCCTTAGGGCTAGTCATCCTCACCATCAGCGTAGCCACCATCATCGGCACCGTCATCATCAACATCTTCCCAAGACCGGGGCAGACTTCTTAACCTGTAGTAGAGTTCCGAACATCACGACCTGTAGTAGAGTTCCGAACATCACGAATATCCCTGTCTAGCCATTGTATAGCTACACCATAATTTTCCGTTCTGCGGCTTAAGGTCCCCATATAGTCATCGAGGCTTTTATAAGGCTCCCATAGTATAATTGAGGCTTGTATAGGGCCCCTATAGGAATTAATCCTTAAGAACCCTAAACCCTAAACCCTAAACCCTAAATCTTAAACCCTAAACCCTGCAGTAGACGTGGGGTCATCGAGTCGTATCCGAGCCCAGGCGACTCCACCGGCAGTGGACTTCCTCGGAGCGCCAGCCTTGAGATTTGGGGTTCAGGGTTTAGGGTTTAGGGTTTAGGGGCCTAAAAAACCCTAAACCAAAAGCCCTAAACCGGTTTAGGGGTTATGGTATAGCGTTTCAGGTTCTAGGTTTTATAGGGTTGAGGGATACAGAGCTGCTCAGATATTTGTGGCTTCAATCGCACTTCTCTGGCTCAGACTTTTAGCAGTTTAGGGTCTATGGATAATTATACTGTTTCGGGATTGGGGGTGTGCACCTGTTTTGTTCTGACGGTGTGCTGTAATTAGGGGCCGTGGGGCCTAGTGGCAGTAGTCTTCCAACGTCAACCACTTCACCCGAGTTCCCTGCATGCCACTTCGGGTTTAGGGGTTTAGGGGTTTAGGGGTTTAGGGTTTAGGGTTTAGGGTTTAGAGGTTTAGGGGTTTAGGGTTTAGGGCTATTGCCACACTCTCATCAAGATGCTAATGCTACTAGCCTCAACCTCCACCCGCAGAGGCAACATCGCAGTTTCCCATGGTTAAGAGAAGCCAGCCGCTCCGCCGTAGTTTGTACTGTCAGATGAAACCACTCTGTTTCTGTTGCGGCATGGTGGGGACAATCTTGCACACGGGCTTTAAAGCGGAAGCCGTAGTGATTCTTGGGATTCTTGGGATGAGGTGCGAAGTTTACGAGTCGTTGTTGGATGGTGTGACCTTCGACACTACCACGCGAAAAACCCAAACCCTACACCCTAAACCCGAAAAAATCGACACTGGTTCTGCCAACTTACTTAACTTCGACTCTGGACTGCGGAGTTGTGGCTTCCGGCATCGTGGGCCTGGCCTGTCGATTGGGGTTTAGGGCTTCTTCATATAGGGGCCTAAGTTATTACAAATACATAGGACCTATACTATTTTGGGGGTTCCTTACGGATTATACTTATAACTTTAGTTATAGTATAGTATACCCCAAAACCTTATTCTAAACATAAAGGCCCCTATACTACGGCCTCGACTGGGAACAGCCCCAAGAGATTCACCTTAACGTCTCGGGCCGGCTAAATACCTTACTTGAGTTCCGACAAAGCCATAGAAGCACAGAGCACCACTAAACCCCGAAACCCTAAACGCCCTAAACCTTAGAAACCCTGATAACCCTAAAGGCCCTAAACCCTAAACCCTAAAGGCCCTAAGCCCTAAACCTCAAGCTCTAAAGGCCCTAAACCCTAAACCCTAAACCCTAAAGGCCCTAACCCTCAAGCTCTAAAGGCTCTAAAGGCCCTAAACCCTAAAAGCCCGAAACCCTAAACCCTATAGGCCCGAAACCCTATAACCCCTAAAAGCCCCAAACCCTAAAACCCTATAGGCCCTAAACCCTATCACCCCTAAAAGCCCTAAACCCTAAACCCTAAACCCTATAGGCGAGGCCCTAAACCTTAAAAGCCCTAAACCCTAGACTCTATAGGCCCGAGGCCCTAAACCCTAAAAGCCCTAAACCCTAAAACCCTATAGGCCCGAAACCCTAAAACCCCTAAAAGCCCTAAACCCTAGACTCTCACAAAAGGAAGGCAAACCCTGGAGCCGCTAAGCGGGTAGTGCCCGAAATTGTGAAAGCCAATCACCCTCGGACATCGGGTTTAGGGCTTAGGGTTCTGGGGTTTAGGGTTTAGGGTAAGTTTAGGGTTTAGGGTTTAGGGTTTAGGGTTTTAGGGTTTAGGGTTTAGGGTCTAGTGTCGAGGGTTTAGGGTTTAGTGTTTACGTGTCTAGGGTTTAGGGTCTCGCGGATCGGGGGATCATGGTACCCTCTCTAAAAGCGCTGCGGCCACTATTCAGGGCAGTTATGAACCTTGCTGCAAGATTGGCGTTACGCTACAGGTTAGCATAATGGGCTTTACGTTGCTATGCACCGTACCAGATTGGTGCCACAATGGAACTCGGAGAGGAACCCCTAAAAGAAGGAATTCTGACAGGAAGTCAGAATGGGATCTATAAGTACCCTAAACCCTAAACCGCACTATATTGGTTCCCATATACCCTAAACCCTAAACTCCCTAAACCCTAAACCCTAAACCCTAAAACGGGCTCTTTAGGTCTCGCAAATCACTTTCCGCGCAGCCTGCCCGAGGCTGCGCTTCATTCGCGAGGAGCTCCGGAGCCCTACATTCCGGGATGCCGCAAAGCGCAGGGCTAAGGAGGTTTTTAGGGTTTTAGAACCCTAAACCCTAAACTCTAAACCCTAAATCCTAAACCCTACACCCATTGTGGGCATTCAGGGATTTCTGGGATTTTGGTTTAGGGATTTTGGGTTGTCTAGGGGTTTCGGGTTTGTACCTATAGTCTCCATTGTAGTTCCTTTTATGGCTTAACCAATTATATATGAACGGTTTTAGAGGGTATCCCCAAAAAGGAGCTACAATGGAGACTACAGGTAGGTCTTCAAGAACCTTCCTGTTAACCCTAAACCCTAAACCCTAAACCCTAAACCCTAAACCCTTCCTGTTAAGATGGTGGTGAGGCGCTGTCCTTCGCGCTCGTGTTTATCGTTGCAAGTCACAAAGCGAGCCCTGCAGAGACCATCGGATCTGGGAGTTTCAGAGAATAGGGGACCATACTGTAGTACCCTAAATAATAGGATCCTTCTTGTAAGGACCCCAAAATATGGTACCCCAATTTTCGGAAAGCCCCGTCTTGTTGTGTAGGAATCCGACCGTTGGTTCTCAAACTCACGAGTGTGCATACACAGCTTTCGCTTGACTGCTGCTGTTGCTGCTGCTCTTATTATTCTTGCTGTTCTTGTGGTGCTGTTTGCGGTTGTTGTGGTCGTTGTCGTTGCTTTTCTTCTCATTGCTGTTTCTTCTTGCTCTTCTTATTATTCTTCTTGGTCGTGGTGGGCGTCGGCTACGGCTACGACCGCGGCGACGGCCGCTTGGCTGTGGTTGTTGTTGTTGTTGCTGCTGCGGCTGATGCTGCCACCAGCGTCGTCGCCTTGGTGCGATATTGCCTGTTGTTCGGCTTTCAGCCCTCTTGCACTCGCTGCTGATAATATTGCTCGTCTTACTAGGGTTTTGATGTTCTTGAGTTGTGATAAACGTTTTTGAAAATTCGTCATTTAACCTGTGGGTTGAAGGCCGGTACTATAGGGGCCTCAATAATTTTCTATATTGTTATGGAGGTTCCTTATTCTGAATATACGATAAAGGACCCCCAAAACCCTATTCTAACTAATACGGCCCCTACATTAGTGTTATTGTTATTCGTATCACGGCGGAGGCTCGGGTCATGTGTTAATTCGCGGTGGTAGTGTTGCTTCTTTTCGTACTGTTGTCGTGTTTGGTGTGCCGCCGGTTTTGGGGTGTGCTGATGAAAGCTCCAAAATCCAGCAAGCGAGGAAGAAATGCTGCTTACATTTCGAAGACCCTAAACCCTAGACCCTGAACCCTAAACCTTAAACCCAAAATCCTAGACCCTAAACCCTAAACCCCAAACCCAAAACCCTCAACCCTAAACCCTAAACCCCTAAACCCCAAACCTGAAACCCTAAACCCTAAACCCCGAATTAGGGGACACCATGGTGTCTCTGGGAACCTGGCGATGGCACAACGGAAAGCCTGAGTCTATAACCCCAACTCTTCAACCCGAAACCCTAAGGATTTTGGGGCTTTAGGGTTTTAGGGTTTAGGGTTTAGGGTTTTAGGGTTTTAGGGTTTAGGGTTTTAGGGTTTTAGGGTTTATAAGGTCTAGGGTTTTAGGGTTTAGGGCTTAGGGTTTCAGGGTTTAGAGTCGAGGGTTTTTAGGGCTTAGGGTCTAGGG
>CAJNDV010002496.1:0-12578 GCA_905221635.1 Symbiodinium sp. CCMP2456
TGGCGGTGGCGGTGGCAGTAGCAGTAGCAGTAGCAGTAGCAGTAGCAGCAGCAGCAGCAGTAGGAGTAGTAGTAGTAGTAGTAGTAGTTGTTGTAGTAGTAGTAGTAGTAGTAGTAGTAGTAGTGGTGATAGTAGCAAAGCAGGAGGAGGAGGTGCTGGCGGTAGTAGCGCTATCATAAGGCGTCTTGAGAGTAGGAGTAGTAGGAGCATGAGGGCTCAAAGCACTGGCTTGAAGCCGGTGGCGAGGTTGAAGACTTCAAAAATGCCTTCGTCACCTTGGCCTTGCCCCTTTGGGTATTGTGGGAAGCTGAGCCTGCCCTTCAGTCAATTTTCAGGGCCTCGGGCGTAGGACTGGAAAGATCATTTGTCGAATAAGTGTTACAGGTTATGTCATGTCGCATCCGCCCGGAGAATCTGAAGATGCTGTTAACTGCAGTGGGCCTCTTCCTCGCACAATCGCCTTTGTTGGGACGTCAGAGCCGAACTTGGGGCTTAATCAAATTTTGCAAAAGCGAAACAGCTCGGGCTGGGGTGTTTGGTTGTGAAGGGAGTGCTTGAAGGCAGCAAGCAGGAGGAGGCGGGGCGATAGCTCGGGCACGACACAAGAGTTAGGGTTCAGTTGAAGTGCACATCACATGCGGATCACATGCCGTTCTTTTGCCTCAAGCGCAGTAGCCTTGGCCCTCAACAGTGTGTAGCACCTGGCCCTGCGCTCTTCAGAGCTCACGAAAGTCAGGTCAGAGCCTCTGCCACCAATGAAGACGGTGAGCAAGGAGCACGATCCCATCGTGATGGGCCCGGCATTGACCCCAGATGCGTAAACTCTGGCAGGACTCGCGATTTGAGTTGTTTTTGATTCGGTTTCGGGTTTGGTCATGCAGAGGGGGGTCAAGGGGGTCAAGACTCATACCTACAGGGCCTCTTAGATAAAGGGTCAGTTGCAAGCGAATCGACCATGCAGGACTTGAAGTTGAGCGAACCTGAAGCACAGGATTGGAGATGTGCAAGCTTTCAGCTTCCCGTGTGCACTCGGAGAACATACAGCCTCAACTTCCGCTCGAAGCCGCCTTTGAGCATGAAACGGAATCGTAGGCTTCCTAACAAACGCACAGAGCTGTTGACCGGGAGATCTCCACCCCGTCCAGCATGCCGTAATAACCCGTAAATCCCGAAGTCTTTAAGTGAAGAAGGCATCCCTACCTTGAACGCCATCCGAAATGCCCCCTTGCCTTAACATCTTCGCCAGGTCAAGGCAAGACCAGAGGGCTTCACCACCTGGGACAAGGCCGGGCCACGCCTTGCAAATAGTTTGACCCGTTTACGGCAACTTGTCCTCTGGGTCGAAAGTCTGGCTCAGCATGCAGAAAACCGAGTTTCACGTTTTGGGGCTTGCGGTGTTGCCGAGCGAAGACTTGAACATGTTCTGAAAAGTGTGTCACTTTGGAGTTCTGTAGTCTTTGACTGGTGTTGAAGCGGCAAGATTCGAAGGATCTCGGAAATTGAGGCTTCAACAGTTCGGATCTATGAAGCTTGAACAGGAGTTCAATATGAGGAAGGACTGCCAAGGAAGGGGGAGGCATCAGACTGTTCTGCCCGTCTAGTCGTTCTTCGTGGTTTTGGTGCTGTGTCTTCTGCGATCGTGTTGCAGGATTGTAAAGGACCCGAAACCCCGTGAGTGTTGGTCCAGTCCTAACTGCGTGTGCTTTCATGCAGCCGCCGGAGGTAGAATGCAAGCTGGGGGACGTGACTCTGAAACTTGGCCTGGAATCGGTTGGAGTAGAGGAGAGACGCTGTCAGAGGCCGGGAGGATGACCAGCTGCAAGCCCGCGAGAGCTGTGCATGCATGTCACAGCAGGGCCGACAATGGCTTTCCGGACATGCGTCATTGTCCGGCCGGCACTTCAGAGCATGGGCCGCGAGTAGCCCAATATCCCACGTCCCCGATATGGAAAGCCGTACAGCATTGCCCAGATTTTTATGTGGAAAGCGGTAATGAAAGGTTTCCAAACCTCCTTAAATGCAAGCCTCGAAACATCAACCCGCCCATGTCTTGCAGCCGAAGCTGTTGCGACACAGACTCCCTGAAAGGATGGCATCAGCAAAGCGTTTGTTCGCTAGACTCCTTCAGCGGTTGCAAGGAAAGAATTCCTCGATTGGCTGACTGCAGAGGCGGAGCCAGTGTCAAACTGGCAAAGGAAACTTTGGATCCCTGGCGATTTGTAATTTATTGGGGAGGTTCGTTATGGGACTGAGGGGCTCAGAAGTTGCAGATTGCAGGGTTTCGTGATGCAGAGCTCTGCTTCTAATGTCCACCTCGTCAGAGAGCATCTCCTTGGGCACGGCGGCGAAACCTTTGCCTCCCTGGGTTCTGGAAGCACTGGCAAAGCCACGTAAAGGCCAGAATGTAATGCTGTCTGCCGCAACTTGCAGCAAAACCCATCAGGCGTCCAGGACTCGAAGATCCCCCCGACCCTACAATTGAACAAGCTTTTACACGCCTCGCCAAGCGTACAGCGCCTTGTGAACGAGACCAGCTCTGACAGAGTCTGACAGAGCCAAAGCTCCTTCGCCCTCAACTCAACTGGTAGCTGCTAATGTATTGCCTGGGCGTGGTGAGGGCCTCCGTTTTTTGCAAAGCTTCCACGGTCCCAGCAACGCCTGCCCCTTTATGCATCTACATCTAGATGTACTTACAGAGTACAACGAGAAGAAGTTCAAGCTCTCAACCCAGCTGCCAAGCAGCCATCCTCCACAGGTCAGCATCGAAGTCATGATCATGTCTTCGGGCAACGCATGCCTGTACAATTCGTGCGCTTTGCTCTGGCGTCTTCGAGGGTTTCGGACGAGAGTGATAGATCGCCTTTCCAGTGGTGTGTTGGCTTTCGGATTCACACAATTTTCAGGTCAAGGTTGGAGCTTTAGTTTCCTTGTACCGAGCCTTGCAGATGTCACTGTCCAAAGAACGTCAATGGCTCGATGCCAGGTTGGCAGCTGTCTCCAGAAGTTGAATCTCAGAGCAGGCTTTCGGCTATCGCGAATCACATAAATGCCTCACATTGAATGCTACTGCTCAAGCCGAAACCCGCATCTTGAACTCTTCCCCTTGCAAAGTCTAACATCCGGGCCGACTTTGACGGGAATCCCCGCCCCTGCAATCACCCGTCCAATCCAGAATCGTGTTCATAGAGTAGTGGTCCTTCAGGTACATCCCGGCGCATAAGAAGCGGCTACAGGAGAAGGCAGGGCTTCAGGGTTAAAGCTCGAGAAAATTTAGCAATTTTGGCGCAGCCATGCTTGCTGTCGGATCGAATTAGGTTTCAACGATCTGCATTTAGAGATGAAGGTTTCGGAGTATCGGCTGCCTGGCGGGAAGTCCACCTACTCAGGCTGTATACAAACAGGCCTTGCAGCCTGGATTTATCGTTGTGTGTTATACCGAAACACCGGGAGGGTGGGTGGGTTCGGAAGAAAACGCCCAATAAAAAAAACTGTCGCAACGCAAAACCACTTCGAAGCTCAAGCTTCCATCCAACTCACAGCAATGCAGAACTTGCACAGCAAACAGAGCGAAGCACCGACGCCGTAGGTTTGCATGCAAACCCTCGGAGATGCTTGTGCATTGCTTGATCCCTTCATCGCGGCACCCCTGGCCTCCAGATAACGACGCTTTGGGAGACGATCACCAAGCAGAAGCTGTCACAGAAGAAGACCTACCTGACCTTGGAGGCCGCTGTGTTTCTCTGTAGGCATCAGGCCTTCTGCAGAATGTCGTGCGAGTCAGCAACAATGCTAGGAACACTCAGCGCAAAGAGCTGTTACGCCTGACATCTCGCACAAAACACAAGGAGGTCATTTCGTACGTACAGCAGGGGTCCTTCGTGTTGCGTGGGGTTCCTCTGTAAATTTGCGTGACCTAGATGCTGCTTAGAAGTGACAGAGAAGCAATATAGGAAGCCTAGGAAGCAGCTTGAAGTAGCGTCGAGCCAGTCCTCCACGACAAAATGACAGCACCCTACAAGTTATCTTTGGGCATCCCACACATGAAATCCAACCCGGAGCCGGGGGATCTTGGGTCTTCAAGCATCCGTCAGGTTTCAGCATCAGACCTGGACGACGGCGTTGACGTTGTCATCCCCACCGTCAAATTCCAGTTCAGGCTCCACCCGGCTGGTTTCAGCTGGATTCAAAAAGAGTGTTGTTACAAAGCGAATCTCTCGACTCTGACGATGCTAGGCCCAACTTCCACTTCGTGAAATTTTGCACATGGTTTCTTGTCCAAGTCCAGAGGTGCATGTTCCCAGTCCATGCGAGCTGTCAGCAAATGTACACGCACTTGTGTGTCTAGAGACTTACGAATACGCTCAAGAAGCGTCTCGAGTTTTAGGCCCGAACAAGCCTGAATCTTCGTTCGGCACGCCCCAGACCCTGTCTTGGGAGGTAATCCCCGTGCTGAGACTTGCCCTGGTGCGACAAAGCTGAGAAGGCTAACTCGCTGAGCCCCGATACACAACCCAATACCCCACGCCCCCTAAACAATTGCCCGCGACACCTCAGGCCTATTGTTGTGAGTTCGTACAGGATTCTGTGGTCTGAACTTTGGAAGAGTGGGGCTTCAGAGGTTCGCACTTGAAGTCTTGTGGTGACATTGTAGTGGTGTTTAGAACTTTGTGCGCTGTAGCTTGTGGATTTGAGGGTATGGGATGCAAGGTCTTGCGTGAGAATCTTGCCTCCTGGGTGAGGGCTGCTCTCTTTTTTTAGTGTCAGTCTTTGGGACTGGAGAGCAGCTAGCTCGTGTTCCAGTGTTTAGGGCGTTCGGCTTCTCAGCCAGGAATCAGGAGAACGACAGACCCCAAGCCCCAAGCCCTGAGCCCAACTCTAATCCGCCAGAGTTTGATCCATTCGGCATGGTTGAAGTCAGACTTTGCGGGATACTGACTCGTGCAATTTGCAGGCAAGCGCGGGACCGGGCATTGTGTTCAGAGCCCTCTAATATCTGGGCAGTCATCAGATCACGCACCGAGGTTCCGTTTCAGTGTTGATCCAGAGGTCGGATCGCGTCCACCGCTCTCCTCATCTGTTTAACCCTCTTGAGCATGCACTTAAGATCGTCGTACCTGGAAGCCAAAACATCAGATATCCACGTTGGTCTATGCATCGGTTAATCGTTTAGGATGGGTGGATCTTTCAAGGCTCTTTCCCAAAACCTGCGCTTGCCTGGTCAATCAAATTGCGATTCTGTGCGGTCTACCTGCCATCTGCCGGCCATTTACGCGTCACAAGCGCCCAGCCGCTGGCAATTCGATAGTGTCCTGGCTGGTGCTGCACCCTGCATTACGTCTTATACTTCTTTCACTCTGATGTAGCCCCAACTTCTCCGAGACCTGAGCCTGCAACCAGCCAGGATTGACAGGTTCGCATAAACTCTACCCGGCCGATCTGGGCTAGGAAAAAAAGCGTAACAAAAAGCAGTCTGCTGCATCCGCCATCAAGGTTCTCGGTTCTGGCTGTCTGAACCAGCAGCCAAGCGATCGTAGGACTTTTGGGGCTTTGGCATGGATTTGGGGTATGCAGGTCCGTAGCTGTGGTTCTGTACTGAAGGTTTACCGTCAGCTGAGCAAGCAAAGTCCGCTCGACTGCTCTAGCCCGCGACCCTTGCCCAAGCCCGAAATCCTAAGCAAGCCCTAGCTCAAGCCCAAGACCTGTAGGCTTCAGCCACGCCCTGAAATTAGCACGAGCATGTGCGGTGCGCTGTGCCATTGAGCGATGATGAGAGACTTGTGTTGGTTATTGTTGGTTGTGGTTCTGTCAGTTCCGACAGTTCATTTGCAGCTGGTTTTCAGGCATGTAACCCTTCAGAGGCTGACGAGTGCTGGAGTAGCTGCATGTGGTACAGTATGTGGGCTTAGCTGTGCCTGTCCGTGCCTGAATCGTCATGTTTGGGAGTATGTTCAGAAGCGGCATTTCGTTTGGTGCCTCTCCCACTGCAGGGTGGTTGACCTTGCTTCCAGTCGTTTCTGTTTCGTGCTTCCGATCTGGACGCCGACGTTCGCCCCCAAAGTCTAAGACTTGAGAAATTTCCAAACACCGAACGTCAGGGATTGCGCCTCATGACCGCAGCAGTGAACGAAGCGGGCCTTGGGGGGGCTTAGGCCCCTATATAGGCAAGGGGAGGAGAGCTCAACTTCCCAGCATTCCCCTTTCTCCTTGGCCCTGGCCCCGGCCCCAAGCTGGCCCAAGCCCTAATTGCACCCCAGCACCCTGCCCTGAAATGTGCAAACTCGAAGCATCATAGTCACGATCAGAAACTTAATTTAAGGAATTTAAGGAAGCAAACCCATCCGATTGCACACCATCTCGGGAGCATGCGCTGGCCGCAGTTCTGCCCCACTCTCAGCAAGTGTACGATGTGCCCGACATTTCACAATTTCACATTCCTCCCTGACAAAAATCCACCATCACTGGCCCTTCGTGTCCAAGCAATACTGTGCAACTCCCGAAACTGCTGCAACAGCAGGCTGCGTTCAGGCTGCGGCTGTTGATAAAGCTAACATTTCCCTTTCAGTGGGGCAGGACATTGAAAGGTAGATGTAATGACCACCAGCTCCAGGGGCTTTATGTTGGAGCATTTCGGGGGCCATACGGGCTTCGCGCACAAGATACCTCCACCCGTAGGGGGGCTCTGCCTCTTCACATATCCGGGGCTATATACATATGTATATATATATATATATATGTATCAAGTTCTATTTATGTATATATATATATATATATACGCATGTGTATATCTATCTATATATATATATATATATGTATATGTATATATTCATATGTGTATATATATATATACCGACACCTAATTTGTATGCCCATATCTGAGTCTATATCTATATCCTATATCTTATAGCCTATACCTTGTATCTAACTTCATATGTCTCATATATGTTATGTCGAAATTTGAAATTTTACACCCTATATGTTATATAAGTTATATATACATATGTCTAGCATACATCACCCCTCGCCTGTCTGGTAAGTTGAAGGTTAGAAGTTAGAGGATTTATCATTTCTGGCGGTGAGCCGTAACATTTTGCCAACCTCCGGATGATCCGGCCTGAATAGCATCGATCGAATAACCTTTACACAAGGCCTTGCACTGGCGTGCTTGGTCTTTGGAAGCCACAGCCTCGAAGCCCTGGTTTTTGCACGGCAGGCATTTACAGGACGAATCGGCTTTTTGGTGATCAGTTTCTGGGGCGTTTAGATCGTGCTTTGGGATTCAGAGTTTTGGGGTTTGCTTAGAGTAGGCTTGAACGATGGAAGGCTGTAGATGAACGGGGTCGGGCCCTTACTGACTTATTGGTTGAGGCACATACAAGATCGTAGGTGTCACGGTCAACTCGGTTCCCTCGAATCTGAACTACCATTCTGGTTCATTTGCAAAGTTGTAGGATTGGCGGGGGTGAGTAAGACTAGGAAGCACGGAGTATTTTGATTACGCCCGAGACCCTGTTCGCCGTGTTCAGCTTCTGCAACATCATCCGGCTCACATGCGGCGTTGCATCAGCCATGGGAGAGTTTCTCGAAATTTGTGGCTTCTGACCGACTGTCGGAACAAGGTTCTGGTTGAGGTGTGCTAGGGGTCCCTTCGATGTCATGGCCCATGAACCATAGCCATGAGCAATGCCCATCATAGGCCCATATGCGTGTGGCCTCCCATCTCCTGTCTCGTGTCACGCACCGACTTACACTGTAACTTTAGCACCTTCTCATCGTATATCTTTGGCCAGCCGCAACGCCAAGGCATAACGCCAGTGGCGTGCGTGGGTGATGACTTCGACGAGGCCGTGCGGAACTCGGCACGGAGAAGCCTGGGCTCGAGGGTTTAGGCGTGTCAGCCAGAGGTACCATCAACCGAAGCCTTGTATCCTCGGCTCAACATGGGCATCAAAACAGGACCGAAGACAAGAATCCAGGTTTCTTTAAAGTGCACCTCTTCTCGACCCTTGACCTCTTCTTCTAGCATACGTACTGGATTCTCGCTTTCTTTGGTATATACCAGGCGTCGTCTTGAATACCAGACCAGATTTCAATTCGGTTCTGTTCCCTGTAAAATTCTGCCTTGCAAGGTCCTACGGCCTGAGCCAGTGTTTTGCTCGGTTATGAGTAGGCCTGTGCAATGCACAGCGGTCACGACATGATGTGCCGTGTCAAAATTCTGCAAGCAACGGCTTGGGAAGTGAATGATAGGGAAGGAACCCAGCAACAGACATCTTGGGCTTGCCCCCCAGATGCCGAGGTCAGTTTGGAGCCGCATGTTGAGGCGTCCCGGCAGCACTTGGGACCCGTGTCGATGCGACGAGGTTCTGAAGCGATTTCCAGGGCATCAGCCTCAAACTCTGAAGTGTCGCATCTTCGTGTCAATAAACTGCGTAGTCCTCAAGCTCCGACTCCAGAATTTCTACAGCCTGCTAGATCAAAGTCACTAGCCTATAGTCGGACCTTGCAAGCTCCCACATGAAGGACACCGAGATATGGACCGCTTGGAAATAATTCAAGAAAAGCAGTTGTTCCTCTGGCTTCGCCGTGGCACTTGTGACCACATCTAGAAACCTCGTTTCGGGTCTGGGGCAATCTGAGACGGGGATACAGGGACATCGTGAAGTTCTCTGACAAGGGAGGAGAGCTGCACAATTAATGCCCCAATCACTTGAAAAAACATGAGGAGTCTCTAGCCAGTTCTGGTGTCCCCTGATTCAGTCCGTGCCCGCGCACAGACGAGCCGCGCCTGCTAGGACTGATGGGGCTTTCATGGTGTAGCCGTGGCGAATGTTCTGTAAGCCGAGTAACCGAGTAGATACAGACGTCTTTTGGTCTTTTGGTTCTGTGGTTCTGTGGCGAAGTGTCTAGGAGTGCAGATGATTTTGTGCTGTCCGAGGACTTAGTGTTGGATGCGCGGAGAGAAGGAAATCCTTTCAATTTCCGAGCTGAGTCTGTGCTGGCAGCTGGCCTTTGGGCGGGGTTCCCCCCAACAGGATGCACTTGGCGCCGGCCATTCCGGTCGAGCCCGAGGGAGCGCCTGCGGGCCCAGGCCAAGAAGACCTCGTCACTGCGCTGGAGGACCCAAGTCGGTGCCGCAAAGCTCAAACTGCAGAGCCCAGCAGGGCCTTCCGCATCCTTGTGTGCTTGCATGAAGGACCGTGCGAGGGCGCGCCACATGCGCAGTGGAAGCCTCATGTCCCAGTCCGAAGCTTACACCACCCGTGTGAGATTTAAAGCAGAACAACCTTCGTCCGGACCACCAACTTACATTAGCCACACGCATCCACTCAGTCCCTCTCTTTGGCCCTGCAAACCTCTGAGGTTTATGAGGTCATTCGCTCAGAACATGAAGTATGCCGTTCTTCAAGACAGCAAGGGCGACATGCCAGAGGAGGACCGCGGGCTGGCTAGTCGTTCGACCTCCGCGACCCAAACACTGTTATTTTTAGGTCTGAAGCTGATGGAGTAGACCGGCGGTGCTTTGAAGCCAGAGCTGGGACTTGACAGATCATGACCCAGAGGAAAGGCAGCGGCAGATGCGAGCCATTGAGGCTGCAAAGGCGAACAGGGTCTTGCAGATGCCAAAATCAGTTTCCTGTATCTCACGGGTTGGTAACTCATGTTGGGAACCGTGCAAGACAAGTAGGCAGCAGGGCTCTACAGCTTCGAGGCAAGGCCAGACGGCCAGACGTTGCAACCATCGGGCACCACTCGTAGCACACCCAGCCCGGGCTTGGCCTGTTGGTACCGTCCATTCTGCAGGGCCGAGTTCAACCGATGGAACAGCTATATTCCCTGTTACGTATGGTCTAAGGCAGGCGCAGATCTTGAGATATCTTGAGCTTACCCAGCCAGGCTCAGCAGGAGCAGCACGGAGGATCCGGTGTTGTGCTCAGTGCATCGCTGAGCCTCTCTCTATATATGCATTCAGGGTTTGGTTTCGGGGTTGTGGTTTGCCGGTTGGGACTTCGGGGCAGTGTCGGATTGCGAACCTCCACGTCAGTGGTTTGTGTGACTCGGGTTCACCCTGCCGGGGATGTATTGTTCCTCAGGCTCCAAAGCAGCCCCCAGAGCCGAAGTCCATAAATTAGAGATATCTTAAATCCCTTCCTGTGCGCGTCGCCGGATGTTTCCGCTAGCATCAACATCTCATGTCCTGCCACGCTGCACGACCACAAGATCCGTGTTCAAGAGTGTTGCTCCCGGGGCAGGTCGTAAGTTTGCTAGCTAATTTCCTCTCAAAACCCGAGACTCAACACCTCAAACACTCCTGCAGCTGAAGGCTGGAGCGAGAGCCCCCGAGAACCGACTCACGACTTGGCTCTTCTCCAACACCGGCCCAGGAGGTCGGGTGCAGAGGCATTTAGGAGCAAGCTTCCAGGACTTGGCGTGTTGAGAATCCAACGGCCGATGGATCGTCTCAATCCACCAGAGTGCCGAATTTAGTTTCTGTCTTCCGTTCTTTGATAGATGCTGGATTCGGAGACTGCGCCGAGAACGCCGAGATGTGATTTCAGGAAGTCCTAGGCGCCATGCCTGTCCATTGGCAAACACAGCTGTTCAACATGCATCCTTTAGGATGAGGGGACTCGCGCGCAAAATGTTTCGATATGGAGTGTTTCAGCAAAGGTAGGGTTCAGGTTGTTCGGCTATGTAAATCAACAGCAACAAAGCACCCACCATTCCGAACTGTTCTGTTTTCATGTGAGAGGCAGCCGGCGGCCCTGCAGGCGACGATTGCATTCTTGGGCTATGCTTCAAGTCTTGTCTTTACGAGTTTCAGCATCTCCGACTTCAGTTTGGATTGTCGGTGATTTTGCGGTGGCTCTTCGGGCACATGCGGAGAGCGGCTCAGTTCTGCTTGGCAGGCGAGCGCAGTCAATGTGACCGAGCTGCCGGTTCTGTAGAACTTCTTGCCCACTCGATGTAGATGTACAGGTGCTGTTTGTTGGTTCGTGGCCCGGGCCTGTTGCTGCAGTTGTTTTCCACTTTTCCAGGGCTTCCCTGCCCACACCAAAGAGCTGGCAATTCACAACAAAGCCTTAAACCCAAGAACCTGACAGCCGAAATCGAGAATCTTAACAGTTTCTGTGCCGAAAACTGCGCAAGACCCGCCGAGCTTGTCTGCTAAGAGGAGTCGAGCCTTCGACACCACAGACCCTCTCAGGCCTGTCCGCAGGGTCTTGGGTGCACGGCTTGGGGCTGTCGTGCAACCCCATAAAGCAGTTAGAGTATACCTTGCCTATTTAGGCTATTGGCACCACACATAGACCCTACCACACACCAAAATCCAATTTCCCACTCATTTTTCCCAACCACTTTCTCCAACAGCATACCACTTCATCCCCCACATCCCCGAATCACCAAATATTTTCTCAACGAGCATACCATCAATTTTCCACCGCTTTTTCCAACTTTTCAGACCTCGTTTTCTCATTTTCAACCAGCCAACCACTTGCCCCCAAGCGTCCAAATTTTCAGCGTCCCAATTTTCAACGAGCACACCAACAGCCCTCACCCCAAAAAATCGCACCATTTTCCCCTCAAAAACTCAACAGATTTTGCCAGCTTCTTCACCAGCCCTTCAAGAACTGCACCCCAAAAGCCCTGTTCCACGACATTTTGCATCAAAACCAGCCCACTTGCCCCCCAACAACAACCATTGATCCACAGCCAGATCTCACCACCCGAAAATAGGCAAAGTCCACCTCGTAGAAAAATGCCACCAACCTAATACCTATCTTAAGAGAACTATTTTTTCCCCAATACTTACTACTATCTAGGTGCCAATAGTCAAACTAGGCAAGGGGGTTCTTGTAGGATTTGGTTCAGGGTTTAGGGTTAAGGATTGTAAACCCTACGGTTCGACGGTATGACCGCGAGGTATTTCGGAGCTACCCCAAGGTATTTCCCAGCTAGTCCGAGCTTCTACTGAATCAATCCTTAGCGGCACGAGTCCAACACACCCGAACGAACTTCAAGGACACCCCGCGCCCACAACTCCAACCCAAGAAGCCAATCCTGAGGCAAGGAGCTAAGACCAAGAAGCCAACAAGCCAACCCCAATCCCAAGCCAAGAAGCCAAGAAGCAAAGAAGCAAAGAAGCAAAGAAGCAAAGCAAGCCAAGAATTTCAAACAAAGAAGCCAACTACAGCACCACCGTAGGTATCTCAACCCAAGGTGACCCCGGGCACCATCAAGTCCAAGCTACATCTATTCTAGCAAGTACGTGGTGAGCGTGTTGGCCCAACCCCTACCAGTACCCCAACTACAAATTCAGTGCCATATTTTGAAAATCGCAAGGAACCTCTTGTAGCTGCCGAAATCAGGTTTGGGGTGTTTAGAATATAGGATCTTCAACATCCAGCACATGAACTTACCATTGTCGTGATCTCGAGTCCTGTGGTATTCGCTTTTGTGTGCAAGTGCTAGTTCAGCATGGCCACAGACAGGCCGACGACGTTGCCACAAAGCCCCTATGCTTCAACTCCCCTGTCGAAACCACTTACTTTGGCCACTCGGGTGTCGCCATGGCGTCA
>CAJNDV010002497.1:0-12574 GCA_905221635.1 Symbiodinium sp. CCMP2456
GTAGTTTCTGCTTCCAAATTGTGCTCTTGCTTGTGCTTTTTTTTCTGCTCTAGTTTTGTAGTTTGTGCTTCCAAATTGTGCTCGTTCTTGTGCTCTTTTTTCTGCTCTAGTTTTGTAGTTTGTGCTTCCAAATTGTGCTCACTAGTTTAGTCCTCGCGGGATTGCTCATAAGCAAAAGCTGGCTTATGGGTGTTTCTGCCCGTGCAGCTCCAGCGTCCAGGTCGGGCCTGGTAGACTACTGGCAGCTGCCCGGCCTCTCGGTCTCGGGCTAGACCAGATCCATTCCAGAACTCTTCTGCAGCCGGGCCCTGCCCGAAAAGTGCCTCGGTCACAGGCTCACTCATAGTCTGACTGCGAAAATCCTGTCTAGTTGTCCTCAGCCATAGACCGCAGACCGTAGACCTTAGAAATATAATCCTGAGTCATGATTGATGGTCTGAAAGTCTGTTAAAGATGAACTGAAAACATATTGAGGTATGCAGTGCGCAGCATATAAAGATATGACTCTGACATGACATATAATCATATAGTCATATAGTCTAGTAGAGGTGAGATAAAGATACGTGACACCACTGTTTCTGTATCCGACTTATAGGCATCGACGGCATATAACCTTTCGTCTTTTTTTCAAAGATGTACTGTACCGCTGGAGAGCCGGAGCATCCATATTCTCGGGTGCAACACGGACCTTATAGCACACCTTCCCTTGACAGACAACCCCCCCAGACCCCTTTTTGTCTCCACGACAAGACCTCAAAACCACATCACATCCAGGCCGGCATGGGCTGCCCAGGTCAGGCTCAGGTCCGCCGTTTCCATAAAACATAGAACTCTGAACGCCACATTTGGGTGCATGTTCTCGTGTCCAATCCGGCACGGCTACGCATAGATTTTAATATTCAAACACTCAAACATTGTCCTGGCACAGCACCATACTACGCAACGATTGAGTCCACTATCTCCACGAGAAACACCGTTCAGAGTTCGTTCTACAGTTGCATCTGTCGAAGCATCGGCACAGATCTACGAGGAACATTACCGGATACTGCCGGGAGTAAGGTGCTGATCATTCTTTTTGCTTTTCATTGGTTGCCATTGTAGTCAGAACCAGAAACTTGAGCCAACACGACCTCTGTTAGGTATCGGATATCATCTCATAGTTAGATATCCGTGTCCGTGTCCGTATATACCGTGCAGTACTCGCTGGCCGTGTGCCTGTGTGCTTCTGATCTGATCGGACTGTAGTGACTCTATTTCTACACGTGTCCGTGTCTGTATGATCTATATTCTATATGATAATGATAGTCTATATGTCATTTTGAAATATAATAAAAACTAACAAAATAACATAACTGTCCAAATCCGTCACTCATATGAGAATGCTTTACTGCTAGGCTATCATTCTATGATGTGGCAGGTATCACGGATGCAGTCCGCCAATGTGTCATAGAGTCATAGATCGAGATGATATGGTAGGGCATGGCATGCACGGTATGATATGATGTGGTTGTGGTCATAATGGTCATAGGGTCATACCGTCACACCCCGATAACCGGATACGCAGTGATCGGATATGCATGGATATGAAATGATTTTATGATGTCGCTCATAGATACATCCATTCTTGATACTTGTATTGTCTGGAGATATACAGATTTTATAAATCGCTTAGCCGAGGATGCACCTGAACCTTGCTGGCTGCTTTATAAGACATGTCAAGTGGAGAAGAAGCTCACGGCAGGAAGCAACGTGCAATAGCCGCTTGCTTTTCGCGAGGCCCTCGCCCTGCAACTTGCAACTCTTCTCTACCGCAACGACCCGGCAATGGGCCAAAGCAACTAAGTCATCGAGTCATGGGTTTTGGGCCGGGCTGTGCACAATCACAGGACTGCTTGCTGATTCCAGAAATCTGGCAGGCCAAGTCGGAGACTGCTGCGAATCGCGCCTGTGCTGGTCCGTATATACCGTATGGTCTGGTATGGTACACAGAACTCATAGTACTGACTCATCATATGACTCATATTCATAATAATATTATAAATTATAATTATAGACTATAGACTATAGGCTATGGCTAGATATAAATTATAGGCTATAGGCTATAGGCTAAAGCTTTTTTCGGCTTTGCAATATAATATATAAAATACGTCTACAGGCTGTCTACAGGTCAGCGAATTGAACAACGAAGCGCTAGTCGCTAATTGTTGCGCCTACAACTGGTGCTACTGATTCCTGAACAGCTGACCGGGTTTGTTATTAGACTATACTATTGATCTAATGATATGACATATGACTCGTATGATGATATGACACAGGACTCACATGACCTATGTCGAGTCACATGATGTGGGGCACACACAGAGACAAACTACACGGCCTGTACTATTGGATCCTGCACACGCAAAGATGCTGTGAGAAGCGACACGGATCCAAAGGTTTGGGATTTTGCTGACCAGCCCCCGAGACCACAGGAAGCAGCGTGATTCGTCGAATATCATTAGTTATTAACATCGTACTGATTACGAAACACACCAGTATACAGCATACAGACAGTATTACACAGTCTACAGATGTATACTCTATACTGTACGTGTCTACACTTTCATCCCGGACTCGAAACGCCTGAACTACCGAAACCGCAACCGATAAAACCCTAGTTCCGCAAGTTCCAAACTTCCAAAGGACTCACTCCACTGCAAAACTTCCCAAATATCGAGAATGACTCCTGCTGAAAATACAAACTTGGGCAACACGAACCGCCGTGTAATATGTATCCCTATTCAGAATATTCAGCCTATAGCCTATAGCCTATAGCCGCCTATAGTGTCCAAGTTCCAACACCGGCAGAAATATCCGAGGCACACAACCCATAAATATGGACTTGATTGACCCTTGAACAAACATCCGAATCTCAGAACAGACTGACTCAACAGAAAACATATCACAAAGTTTCTGCTTATGAGTCCCGGACGAATAATATGGAAATCAAGCAAACTCTCTCGACGCTCGCGATCCCTGCGCACCTTCGTGCGACCTCTCGTACACCACGTGAGCAACACTGCCTCTGACCTGCTTTCCCTTGCAAAATAATGCGTAGGTGCCGCTGTCCTTCCTGAAGTAGATAGCATATCCAGGCGGCAATGGAAACCTGGGCGGAAAGCAGAGTAGCAACCGAGGTAGGCTGGGTTATTGGGGAGCAACAGCAGTACCGTTGTCACCTGTAAACCTCACTGATGGGCCCTGATGGGCATGGTTCAACATTGGACGGTCCCGAAGCTACGCATGGCAGAGTAGCGGTATAGCGGAATAGGCCCATAGCCCATAGCCCATAGCTAGCACAGTAACATCAAAGCCTAGTAGCTTGCCGCAGGCACGCAAAGTTCGTTCCACCAGTTGGAAATCCGTGCTTTTCGTTTTGGGAGCTCGGAGGTTTGGATTCTCAGCTGCTTGCCGCGGCTGTGCTGGCTGCTCTCGGTCCTGCTGCGGTATCCCGGCGCCGGGCTCTCGGAAACCAAGCTGCAACTCATCCTCGAAATCGTCTCGAAGCTCTCCAATCCCGCCTCCATCTGACAATGACTCCTCGTCACTGCCTGCGAACAAAGCATGCAAATCCGGAGCCTGGTCTTTGGAGCTGGAGCCTGGAGCCTGATCTTTGGAACTGGAGGCAAGGATCTCGGGGGGCTCTGGTGGCTGGAACACATTGTCGGTTTTCCGTGCTCCGGAAAGACCTCGCTGGCGATCACTCTTGAGAAAACTGGCTTCGAAGAAATCGAAGCTTTCAGCAGGGACATCCGTGGAAGACTGCGCTGCCTCCGCCGGCTGCTGCAACCCGCAAACACGCGAAACACTTGTAGCTGTGTGCTCATTGAGGGAGCTCTGATTCCAATCCAAGATCTTTATCACCCAGAACGATGACGACCAATCTGCATGGGAATTGGGGTGTGCTGCCAACATCAGTTTTGTAAACTCGAACTGATTGCACAAACCATAGTCGCCAAGGTCGCGGTCAATGCCCCGAACCCGTGTCAGATGCAGTGCCACTGGCAGTTTCGCATCTCGTGTTTTGTAACCAGGGGGCACGTTGCAAGCCAAGGCTCGACCTGGAATCGTCATCGGTGCAAAGAAGAACCTGAGCGGCCGCTTGGTGCCTGAGCACGGGCTGAATGCAAACGGTTTTGGAGCAAGGACGGGTAGAATGGGTAGAGCAAGATCACAGTTATCAGTTAGCAGACCTCAGCTGTCTGATCGTCATCGGCATTCAATCTCTGACTATGTCGACTATGTGACTATGTCTGCATTCTATTTATATTAGTCTATTTATTCAATGTCCATATTACTGCAGTCTGCAGTCATGAGTCAGACGGTCACGCGGACAGTCATATTGAATCATAGTCATCGAGTCACACTAAGATTAAGATAGAGTACAGCGCAGCACAGCACAGGATTATTTCTAAAACTATCTCAGTACTTGGACTACATCCGTGTCAATGCCACAACTTGAACGCACTGGAATCTTATACTTGCCACCACCACGGTGTGCTAGCCCTAGCACTGCTACTGCCCGGCCTACCACAAGCCGGGCGAAAAAGACTCGTCGCGCTGCAGCTGCCCCGCCCTGTGACTCCAGCATCAGAAGGGCATCTTGCCTGGGAAGTTGGGACACGAGGCCTGGCACTAAGGAAATCAGACGCTTGTCTGTTGCTTTACTTGCACAGAGACCAGGATGAGTATCGGAGCATGCCGGCTTCGGAATAGGGCATGCTGCGGCAAGGTTCCACGTGTCCCGGCCGACAGCGCTGTCGGCTTCCACAAGCAAGCCTAGCTTGCCCTTGGACCCAGCAACCGCTGCATCTCTGCTGTGGTACACGACTTCGTTACTGTCCATCTTTGCAACATAAGCAACAGCTGCCGGATGGCTCATCTCTCGCAACAAGTTCACGCCGGTTTCTTTTGTGCGATATGGCTCCAAAAAGCTGCTCAACAACTCCGGCTTCAAAGCATGCTCATCGCTCCCCAAGCCCCATGGAGTGTCATTTTGCACCCTCTCCAGCTCCTCTTCCTCACGCGCTTTTGCAGCCCGCTGTGCCTGCCTTTTCCGTGCAACAGAAGTCTGTTGTCGGAAACGCCACTGCTGCTGCTCTGCTGCTGGCAAAGACTTCCACTCTGTGCACAATTCTTGCTTGGTCTTGGACGTCCCCTGGGACATCTGTGTGGAAACATAGAAAAACATGGCATTGCCAAACTGTTTGGGTCTGTTGTGTTTGATCTTCCGTTTCTGCACCGTCTTTTTCAAAATCGCCCAATTCTTCAGCTTGGTCTTCCGGACCAAGCTCTGTCGCCTCGCAAAGAAGTTCTTGGAAGAATTCGCAAGGACGGCCTGCGCCGCCTGTTGCCAGAACGAACGTGCTTTCGCCTTCCACCCCCCTGCGAAGGTTCGTTGCATTGCATGCTGATGTTCCTCTCGGACTGTAACACCCCGAGCTTGCTTCTTGAAGCTCTCGACATGATGCTTCAAAATGTCTGCCGCCTCAACAGCCTCATCGCCTTCTTTCTCCAACGACGACAACACATCGTCCTTGACAGGACGGCCCCAGAACGGACTCAAACAACAGTCGGGCATCTCCAAGAACTTTTCGGTCAAAATGGCTTGGGTCTCTTTGCTGCAGTCCTCTCGCACCATATCCAGCAAAAGATATGGAGCATTGTGGAACTTGTACCCTACACGCCACTTGAGTGCTGCCAAAGCTGTTAACAAGTGGCTCGTCATGTACTGGAACATGTCGTGGGATCCTCGCGTCTCTGGCCAAAACATGACCGGCACCTGCAAAACAGTAAGCTCCAACGGAGCTTCCAAAGCTTTCCAAATGTAATCCACAACTCTCAAGCTGCTTGCGTTTATGTCCAGTACGGTATACTGCTTTGCGTCGTCCAGTTCCGGAATCTGAAATGCTTGGGCGCCCTTGCATCGCAGACGCCGGCGCTTTCTCGGGTTCTCCTCCTTTTGGGGGCTCGGAATATCAAGACCCTCTTTGTCTGCGTCGAACAATTTGAAGCAAACTTTCATAGGCACATCCAGTAGGAAGTTCATGCATAGTGTGCACAACAAGGCAAACAATGACGTTGGATCTTCCAAGAAGCCCTTTGCCCTCGATTTTCGTAACTTCATGCTTGCCCGGAAGCCGTCCACATCGGCCCCAGCAGCCTGCGCTTCAGGCGCTCGGTCCTGCCAACAATGACGCCGGCAATTATATAACACGTCACAATTACTCTAGCCCACAACAAACCCTCATCTAGAATCTAGACATAGTCAGAGTACAAGAAAAACAAAGTCGTACTACGGCTACCATACCACCCGAGTCTGCTCAATCAGTATTGACACTGACATTGATCAGTCATCGCATTTCGAAGACAAGATGTGGTCTCTTTGTCACCTCTCTACTTGAGATGACAACAGTACTTTGGAGAACTATAGGTCCCAGGCAGCAGACTATGTTGCGCAACACGGACAATTCGGAGCACGATAGAGAAAACTCCGCTGCGCTGGCACTAAGTGAGGATGGTGCAATCATGTTTCTGTTGTGTCCTGCTGCAAAGCATCAGAACCCACGTAGCTGCACTTGATCGCTTTGTGGACGGTCAGTCCCCTGGCCCACTGCTGCATAGCGGGCGCTACCTTGGTCCACCTCGAAGGGGTGAAAAGGTGGTTGCCGCAATTGAAGCTCAGCTTGTTGAGGAGTTCCCATGCCTGAGATCACAAGACGTTAGCAGCCACTCTCGGATCCGGGGTCTGTCTGAGCTAGGAATCGTACCTTTCTTGTGTGGGTACGTCGTACTACATACAGAAGAACTGGCCACGCTACGATTATACCGACGACTGCCAAAGGCCAAGGAAGTGCCAATGCACAGTACTAAACTAGTCATAGCATAGCAACAAACGGTCACCAACTCTAGCGCTAGGAAACTACGCCAGGGCAACATGTTCTTCTAGTTGACGGAGCGCAGAATGGTGCTACACAGTTGCACATGCACTGCTGCGCTGACTCTGATTCCGATTCCATGACTCTATGACTGACAGAAACACACGCCGCACCCACAATCCTGGCCCCAACCGCGGCTCCTACACCCTGATGAACCTGAAGAAGATTTGGAAGGACTGCACAGCAAGACCAAGTTGGTGTAATTTGGCCCACATGAAGTTCGCGAAACGCTAGAACACAGGCTCGAAACCCCAACCTAACCAAACACATGATCACCTCGTTCCCGCGGCCCGGATGCTTCGTTGATAGCTTGCTGACGGCTGGTGTGGCACTCTTTTCCAGAACAATAGTGGCACCAATTCTCCTCATCCCGCAAATCCCCGTTAAAGAAACGCAACGCGCGTCGAACCAACTCCACAGTACCATCGTCCACCACATCGGGATCCCAAACACCCGTGAGCAGCCGAATCAAGTTTTCACGGAATGCAGGGGATGTCGTTGGGCCTTCTGGAGGGAAGGTGTTTGGGTAATACCGAAAGCGGTCCTGGAGCAATTGCTTCATGGCCTGAGAGGCAGTCTTCCGTGTAGCGGAGTTTTGATGCAGTCTTGACATCGAATACAGGGCAGCACTGACGCTACTGTGTTCCAAATGAAGCAGCAATATTCGGGAGAATTGATGCGCGAAACATTGGGTGAAAATTCCAGTGCACACGATGTCGTGCCTCGTTGCCAACTGCTGGATAAATGCCAGGAACTGAGCTATGCCCTTGCAATTGGCGGACGCGGAATCGCCAACAGCCGATACGAATATGTACTTGTAGGTCTTCGCTACTTCCTGGATAAAACCATTGAAGCTGGTGTCGAAAGCAAAGTCTTCAAAGTTGCTGATGAGTCCCCTAAAAATATGGCCGGCATCGCATGAAGTGATTTGACGAGGTGGAAAGACCAGCTCATTTGCTCGACGTTCACCGCACGGAGAGTCCCACGCCACACAAGCAGAACAAACCAACGAGTTTGCATACTCAGCAGAGCCCTTGGCGTTACAGCCCCCACGCCCGGGCCTGGGATCCGGCCTTGATTGAAGCTGAATGTCTTGCATGGTTCGAATGTACGGAGAGTGGCCCCGTGACACTGATATAGAATTTGCACGTCACATACTACATTACATTATTTCATTACACACAGGTAGACGGAGACCCACTAGACCGACCCACGACTACACGCACGCACGCACACACCCACGCGCACACACACACACACACAGACACGCGTGCGCGTGCAGACACACACACTCACACACACACACACGCACACACAGAGACACGCACAGACCCACGCACATGCAAGTGCACACGGCGCACCACAGAGACACACACACACACGGAAAGCACACTCAGAGACGCACACAGACACAGACACACACACACACACACGCCGTACACGGTACACGTATCACTATTACTGTAATCACTAGTCACACATTTCATCCTACACACGGAGACACAGACATAGACATAGTCGAGTCATAGTCATAGTCATAGTCATAGTCATAGTCATAGTGACATAGACACACCGACAGCCCAGTGGCAAAGCACACGAAGACTCGTGCACACTGTACACTGCACACAGCACACACGCACACACACACACACACACCTCACGGTTCCAAGTTGCCCTCGACTCCCAAGCACTGCTAACCTCAAACTCGAACTTAACCGCGAGACAGAACAACATGAGAACAGGATCCAGGACACATGTTTCACGTAGCCTAGCTGCTCTGGATCCATGATTGCAATGTCTTGCTCAGCATCTGCAGCCGCCAGCTGTGCCGGCCGAGTCTTGGAACTCACAGCAGCAGCTGTGTGAGGCTGCTTTGTTTCGTCCCAACCAAAAGTCAAAACTAGAGTCCTGTCCTTCTCAGGAAAAGGAGCAGCATGCTGCTGCGCAGCAGCATCTCGGGTCGCAAAGATCGCATGCTGGAAGTGCCTCCAGAGAGCATGCAACCGCGTAACCCGACTGATAACAAAAATCAGAAACCGTGGGGCTCGTCATCTGTTGACATGTCAAGTAACGCACCTCTTCTGCGCATCAAGAAATGCGGCTGCGGTCACAGCAGCAGAGTAGTTTTGATTGATGCCCTTCGCATCCACAGGCAAGCATGTCAGGCAGCCAGCGTGGCTGTGTGCTTCGGAGAGGATCGTGGTGAGCTTCTTCTTGCCATCTCAGCCAGAGTACGCACGGATTGCAACGGCTCGATCGCACAGGAAGCAAAACATGATTGGGCAGGATGTTAAAAAATGCGAGGAGCCAATGTCTATGCCAGCAAGCGGATTCCTTGCGAGAAAAAACGGCCCTGGTGCTGTCTGGCCCCCTGGAACGCATGCGCTACCAGGGCCATTTTTGGACCCCACGTGGTTCAAATCCTAGATTGTGACAAGCCCAGAACCAGGGGAAAGCTGCGCTCAAACCCAGAAGCTCCATCATAGCAGAGCAGCTTCAATCCAACGGTTTTGCCTCGTGCCCCCATGTTTCAACACAATTTGCAGCCACTTTTCAGGCTGCCTTTGACTGGACTTCTTGTGTCCCACCACGCGTGTGCATTTGTGGTACCCCGGTGTGGCTTTGTGTACGACCTCTCTGCCAATCGGTTTTCGTAAACCCTTGTAAGCAAGGCTAGAAGAACCGTCATTCCAGACCCGTGTAGCACATCGACCCGTCTATAGCAGTGCTACAGGTTGTGCTACCACGGCCACCACCACACCGAATGCTCTCAATCTGATGCCCCAAACCGAAACGCAGTGGTCTGACTGCATGCAGCGTGTAGCAATCTAGGGCTTACTAGGGTAATCTACGCCGCAGAATTCATTTGTATATAGGAACTCATATCATTCACGTCAGATATGAGAGACCTAGACGAGGCGAGCCGAGCCACCTTTCTGAAGAGCTTCATATTGATCAGCAACTGCGGTCGCACAGGACTGGATCAAGGACTTGTTGTTCTGCTGCCGCTGGCAGTGAGAGTCTGCACGTCCTCTGGCATCCAACGCCCTTGCTCTGGCAGGTTGAGGACGTGACACATTCGCAGGAAGCGCTGCAGCGAACATGGTAGTTACAATTCACATCACATCACCTACTAGTGGAGGACTATAGTTACTACACTCGCTAGACGACTGTACTGTACTGGCTATTGGCTGCCTGGCTACGCTGCACTTTGCATCGACTGGCAAACACTACCCTGTCCCAAGTATCGGGGCTCCGTCTACAATCTACCCTAAGCTCTCTCTCACATGACTGCACCGGTGGGACAGGACATGACATGCATAGCCCGTAGCCTAGTCACATACCCCAGGTGGCACCACACGCAGGCAACAGACTAAGTCTTCGGAATTGCAATGGTAGGAGCTCAATTGAATGAAGCTAAAACAAACCTTGGACCTTGCAAGGCGACTGCGACCGCAAGTTTGGGTTTCATCTTGGACATGGACATGTCACTGACGCTTCCGTGTTGACACAACGCACCACGCAAGCTGCAAGGAGGGACAGTCACAAAGGCCACAGAGGCAAAGTTTTTTCCCACGTCACGGAAAGCATCATTCTCCACGCCGAGGATGAAGCAGTCCTGAGTTGCTGCGTTACATGTTGTCGCCGTCGCGCACTACTACCGCGAAGATTCGATGACAATGAACCCTTAGGTGGACTCTGTGCAGTCGGGGTTCGAGCTCACAAAGATTGATTCGACAGCGCAGCAAAGGAAGCCTTAGACTCACATCACCAAGCCGACAAGCGGCCCGGCACAACCACGGGAACGATCTAGAAGTTTCTGGGAAGGTCTGTCTTTCTCCAAGCCGCAATGGATCTGCTGTTGTCCTCCAATGGCATAATCTCATATCCCACGCCACATCATATCATACCGGCCAACCAAGCCATGGGCCAAGATCATCGAATCCTTGGCAGGAAAAAGGTGCCGCGAGGAATCGAACCCTTCAGCCCCACATGTTGCGCATGCCGCCATGTGAGCCACACTCATTGCAGGCGGCTAGAGGCTCCCTGAAGCTGCGCGGGTCAAAGACGTGATCCGCAACGGTGTCAACCTCAGATTAGGGCTTGCGCTTGCGACAGTACCAAGCACAAAGCGCTGCTGGCACGAAAGCACTCCAAAACCTTGTGCAGACACGACAAACGAACGTGTTCGCACATGCTGCAAAGTCACTTCAGGCTGTGCTGCATGAAGTGCAGCCAACCTCCAGTCGGTTTTAGCGTCGACAGTGCCTGCCATTCGGCATTTCGGCGGCTGCCCAGTACAGAGCCCAAAATCTCGCGCGCCTCTCATCGTCGAGGGCTCTGAGAAGCATCCACACCCGGCGCACGTGCAGCATGGGCCTAGTCTCATGCACCAGGATGGTGGCCACTGCTCCTGCTGATGTGCTGTCCATGTCGCCGGTCTGACGCAGCTGGTCGGAAATGGTGAGCAGTCCAATATTCTCGAGGACTGACATAGTGGGAAAATGCAGCTCGGGCGGCATCTGGAACAAAAGCCGTGCACGTTGCTCTTCGCCTTCGGGCAAAGTGCCTTCCACCATTGGGCTGACACAGGCCCAATCCTGAAGCAACCGTTGTCCAGCAGGTTCGCCCACGATGGCACAAGCGTGCTGCAGTCGTCTCTCCTCTGAAGCTTGCACGTATCGATGTTGAAATTCATACAGAACTTGCTCCACCTCCCGAAGACTGAGCTGCTGTGGAAGTTCCTGGCAGACTGCCCGTAATATGACTCCCATGCAAACGGCAGCCCGGAATGCTTCAAGCTCAGCACTGGAAAAAAAGGGTCGGACACCCGGCCCCATGCCGGCGTCGAGACTGGATCCTCTGCTTTCACTGGAGTCAGTCCCGGATTCGGAAGGTTCCGAATGATGCAATGCTTCCATCGCCGTGTCGTCCGCATAATTGTGCATTGCAAGGCGGCGCTGACTGGTCGTTTCTTCAATCCACCGAAAAAGTGGACGCGAAGCCAAAACGCTTGCCGGCTTGCCGACTTGTCGCCGCAAAGGAAGCAGCAGCAATACTTGGATTAGGAGTCGTAGTGGCAACGGCAAAAGGAGTGGTTTGGTGCTGGCAGTCGTGGTGGTAGGAGTAGTTGTAGTAGCAGTAAACAACAGTCAATAGTCATACTAGACAATCCTGCCTGGGGCGTAGTAGTCCTGCTAAGAATCAAGAAATATGCCGACTGCCAATAACAAGTCCTAACTCAACAATAAGCATAATACGAATTATCAAACAAGTTCGAATACCAGGATCTCGTAGAATAGCTGTAGTAGCAGCAATACTAATAGTAATATAATATAGTATAGTAATACTAGTAATAGTCTATAGTAGTAATAGTAGTAATAATGATGATTAGTTTTAATACAATAAAAGTAATAGAATATTAATATTTATATTATATTATATAATAGTAATAATAATAGTATCAATATTAATTAACAATAATGGTAGTAGTATTAATAATACTACTAATATTAATATTAATATTAATATTAATATTAATATTAATATTAATATTAATATTAATAACAGAATAAGACTAAGTGGCAGTGGCTAGT